>JAJMGC010000020.1:0-283868 GCA_030574995.1 Suhomyces maxii
AAAAAAACAAAAAATATAGGGAAAGATCTTTTTTTTGTTTTTTTTTTTTTTTTTTTTTTTTTTTTTTTTACCCCAGAAAACAGACAAAAGTCTCCCTACACTCAATCTCTAGGAGGCTACACCTTGGTGTTATTGGTGATTAAGTACCCGTCAAAAGAGTACGGAGCAGCCTCCTTCTTCTAGATGGTGGGTGATCTGTGCATTAAAGCCACGGTAGTAGAACAAACAAAGGAGTTTTTTTTTTTTTTTATTTTGACACTTTTCTATTATTTAGGCTCGGTGATTTCGGAGCCACCAATTCTCAGATGAGTGAAATATTGTTCCAACCCCGCGATATCTCCAGTGAACAATCCAGTTTGAAACATAGGTTCCCATACAAACTACACTTGCAAAGACCCAATAAGAAAAATGAAATGGGTTTAAAGTGGGAACACACCAAAAAATACATTTTTCATCTTGTTCATTGGCCTTTGGTCTGGGATGTGGTGTCTGAGACACCACTGGACACTCCCAAAATGGTTGCCCAGGCACTAGACCCATAATCCCACCGAGCTGCCACCAGCTTCTACCTGGGCACACTACCATTCGGCCCTGGATAGCTCAAACCGAGTTTAATGGTCCCCCCTTCAGACATTCAGTTAGTAGTGGGTCCTTGGATTGAGTCCGAAACGTGAACTATAGTTGAAAAAAAAAGAGTAAAAAATAATAGAGTAACAATAACACAAGGTGCACCCAAAACATAAACAGAAGGAAGACAGACAGACCCGTATACGGACAGCCAGTAGAAACTCACACATTCATTGCAGACAGAAACATCAGATGGTAAACAGACAAAAGCTAAAAATTGCCAAAGTTATTGTGAACAGGTTTGTCTTATAGAGAGGGTTGTTAGAGACTCACGTGCATGACGAAGGTACTAAAGTCTATTTATATGTTGCGATAACAATCGCCAAGTGTTGACTATAGTCCCCCCCCCTCTACATGTGACCGCCAATCTACTAGCACATCAAAACGATAATGAAACGAGGGGAAACACCTTTCGATTGTGGGTTGTGGGTAAGCACTTCGCACTTCGGACTGGCACCACCACCACCAGAAAATACCAGTGCCGCTTACGTAACCCCGATCTCGTCTATAAACCCCCATGAATCATTACAGGGATTGTGTTCGGATTGGGCATGAAAAGAAACCAACAGCCTGCCAAAGCCAAACCATCAGGACCCAAATCCAAAAATACCAACCGTCTTGACATTGGAAACAATTAACATTCACCGTCTTCCAAAACATCTAGAAGCGTATCGCAGGATCTCACCTGGTAGCCCCACCTCGGCCCCTCTACACCAAAAAACAGTTAAACTTCCTTGACGTAGAAGCTGAAATGTATCAGCTATCTATGAACCACCGCCCCCTAAGCCCCCAAGCCCCCATTCCATCGTCAACCACAAACCACAAAAGATTTTAGGATAAGGGTAAACTCCCGTCTCTATTGGCAGGATCAAGTCTTTTTTTTTTGGTGTGAATGCCCTTTTTCAGTAAGAGTGTGAGGTGAGGTGAGGTGAGGTGAATGTCCCCTGAACCAGCGCTTCCCCACCCCACACCATGACGTAATAGCTTGGATTGATGCCTGCAGCCACGCGCACGACCTGCTCCTCGCACAATAGCCCCGCGAGGGGAGTAGTCGGTGCCAGATCCGTAAAAACATTTTTAACCTTGGTTATTTCCGTTATTTATAAACCAAACCATTTCATGAAGACTTGTCAGCTTGGTCCATCCAATGTGTAGAGAGACCGTCCTAGAAGATGACATTAATGCTGGTATGTACTGACCCTGATTCCACCCAATCACATTCTCTTTTCCAGCCCCAAACCAAAAAGAAAAAGCCTGTTTTCAAGCCCCAATCTCGAATGATCTAGCGTGATTACGAGGTCCCAAGGCCCCCCCCCCCTTTAAGTCAATACACGTTCAACCATAACACCATCGTTGTCGCCATTGGAGTCCCTTTTTACTCCTGAAGGCGTTGATACTTTTGAGGTAAAGTACCCGCTGGTGAACCCTGTCTCTAATTGAACTTGTTGTCTTTTTTTTTCCCTGTTTTCTGATTATTTTTTGGCCGCCTTTTTTTCTGCTCTTGGTTTCCAACTGATTCTTTTTCTTACAAAAAAAAAAAGTCACTTTACTAACTAACAACCTTAGAACTTCAAAAAACTATTCACCAGTTCCCATGACGACATGGCCAAAGACCTGAACACTACAACTTCATCCAAGTCATCTATCAACGATTCCAATTTAATGGTGTCCGAAACCAATCAAACTTCATTTGAGGGTCCTGAGTCATATGAACGCTCCGGCTCGGTTCCTCCTCCAAAATCTTCTCATAATAATCACAATTCTAATCACAAGCACACTAATAGCAATACATTCTTTTCATTGAACGAATCATTAAATGAATCTTATCCTGACCTTCCTAAAAGCTACCGTCTTTTATCAGTTCTTGGTGAAGGTGCATTTTCTACTGTCTATAAGGCAATAGATACTATCAAAGATGATACTACGGTAGCTATAAAAGTTATTAGTAAAGATACTCTTTCTTCCAAACAACTCAATAACATCAAAAACGAAATCAGTATCATGCAAAAACTGGGTAATCATCCTAATATATTAAAACTACTCGATTATATTGATACCGATTATCATTGCTTTCTCATTTTAGAGTATTGTAATGGTGGAGAAATCTTTAACAAAATCATTGAATATACTTACTTTTCTGAACATTTGTCTAGGCATGTGTTCAAACAATTACTTTCTGCCATTGAATATCTTCATAATCATAATTTTGTTCATCGTGATATTAAGCCAGAAAATTTATTATTTAATCAAATTCCTTACTTTCCAAGATCAACTCAAGAATTCAAAGATGCTCTTCGTAAATCTGATGATTCTACCAAGATTGACGAAGGTGCTTTCAAACCAAATTATGGTGGAGGTACTATTGGTGTCATTAAACTTGCTGATTTCGGTTTAGCAAAACAATTACCTGGTGCTTCCTCATCATCTTATGCATTTCATCATACAAATTTAAAGACTCCTTGCGGTACTGCTGGTTACACCGCTCCTGAAGTCATTACTTGTAATACATCTCCTAACGATACTCGTTTAAAGAAAAAATGCTTCCCTAATAAAGTATCAAGAAAAAATTACTACTCTAAAGCAGTAGATATTTGGTCTCTTGGTTGCTTTTTGTATACTATTCTTTGTGGATTTCCTCCATTCTATGATGATGATCCAAATCAATTAACTATGAAGATATTAAATGGTGATTTTGAATATCTTACTCCTTGGTGGGATGAAGTTTCTACTGAAGCTAAAGATCTTATTTCTCAAATGATTAATACTGATCCAGAAGCTAGAATTTCTATTGATGAAATTTGGCAACATCCATGGGTTAAGGGTGATGAAGATCAAGAAGAAAATTACTTTGGTTCTGAAGAATATCATAAATATGAAGTTAAACCAATGAGTAAAGATACTAATAATGAAGAAGAAGTTGTTGAACATTTGGAATATGCTGATGATCATGCTTCAGTTCATAGTTCATCTTCTCAATCTCCATTATCTTCAACTCCCCATTTACTTCATACGGATCATGGAATTCAACCACTTGTTTCACCTCGTGCTGAAGCTATTAAGAGAGTATTTGATAATCCTGCAATGACTGGTTCAAGAGCTGCTGTCTCAATTTCAGATATTGATGCTACTGCTGAATTGGTTTCAAGTAGTGAAGAATTCTCTTCCAAACATAAATCATCAGTGGTCCAATTTATTGAAAATATTGAAGAAAGACCTCATGATGAATATGAAACTAGTGATTCCTTTTCTTCTTCAGGTGATGAACTTTACATCAAAAAATCAAATAAAAGTGCTGGTAAATTACCAAGAACTCCAAATCCTACTAAAAAAGATTTGGAGAAATTAAACTTTAAAGATGTTTTTAAAATTAGAAAAGATTCTTTTGATGATGAAGAAGAAGAGCTCGAAAAAGAAGATAAAATCACCGATCTTGAACAACCTAAGAGAAGAAATTCTTCCAAATTTAAGATTACTGGTAATTCTTCTCACGATGAAGATGCAGACTTATCATCCACTAATTCCATGAGTGATGATGAACATGAAGATTATCAAACCAGATCATCATCAGTTATTTCTGGAATTACTGGTGATTTCAAATTCACTCTTAACTTGAATGATTCTAATTTATTAAGCAGAAGAAGATCCTCTCTTTATAAGAGTAGATCCAATCCACAAAGTTCGCATTCCCAACCACAAACTAACGAAGTTAGTTCTTGAGTGGTTCCAAGCGGGTTACGTTTTATCAAAGCAAGAACAAGAACAAAATAAAAGCTTCTTTTTGAATTGATGACAATATAACTATGCATGACATGATTACTTTAATCTTTTTCCTTTTTTTTTTTCTGCAATTTCAACCACAAACAATTATTTTTGTGAGACCTTTTCAACCATAGTCCATTGATGTATTCATTTTAAATTTGAAGCTATTATCATTGAAAAAGAAAAGTGGTTTATTTATATGATCATTTACACTCAACCGAGTTGTTAAATATTTAAACATCTACCTTCATACTGTTGGAAGATTTGAATTTGAATTTTAAATTAAAATTTACGTTAAAAATCTACCAAACAGTCTGCCGAGTAAGATAATCTGGAAAGATGCATTATTATTTTTATTATGAGTCTATCATTAGATAGACTGGGTATAGGGGCATGATATTCCGGAATTATTATCGCCATATTTAGTTCAAAATGGTATATTATTAGTATATTTGTGAAACAATGTAGGTAATTACTGATCTAATGTAGAACGAGGAAATAACTAAATAAGCCTCTTTAAACTCTAGTCTATATGCTGTAGTTGATTTGAGTATTGGTTCATATCATATCAACTTTCTTCATTTGTACCCTTTGACTAACTGTCAATTGGGTAATTTCCAGTTATTTGCTTGTAAATCATTAATGGTGTCTTGTAATTTTAAGCTTTGTCCAACAATAGGGGACAAAGTAGTATGCGATTATCTGTATCAGGAATCTAATTGGAAACTTTGAACCTTCAAGTGCATGTTGTAGTAGGTTTGGTTTTTTGTGGATTCAATTTTTAATTTTAATGAAAAGAGATTTAACTTTTATATGACTTTATTGTGCTCTGCTTCGTATTTTATTTTATTTATGTAATACGTTTTCAATATACTTTTTAAGTAGCATTAGAGTTGCTTAAAAAAAATAATTGTGTAGTAATTGAATCAGAGATTGGCATACAGAATTTAGCACCTAATTTATAAGCATTTTGATCAAAATCACTAAATTATCATTAAAGTAATGTAATGTGAGCCAATAAATGTAATGTCTTGTTTCAAGTATATTCCAATTTGTAGACACTATTGGTATTGTTAACGATGATTTCGTGAATATGGTTATGGTAAATTTCACGGACTAGATGTGGCTATTTCCAATTACTGGTTTACAAGTTTTATCTCAATGAATAAGGTCATTAAATATATACAAATCATTTATTACACTGTACATAGTCCATTCAAGGGATAGTTACTATCACCAAAATGACCAGAACGATCATCTAGAATGATGACATAGTTCGCTTCGAACGAATGTTACTGAATTATAGAGACGATTTCTCCATAGATGGGTTCAACCAGATGTATATAAAAAAAAAGGCGAAAATCCCACCTTTATATATATCCAGAGTGATAACCAGCTTATTTGGTATTCCTTCTATAATTCTATGAGATACGCACCATCTACTTTCTTTCACTGACCTTAATATCAGCAGATGCTGGAGCTTCTTCTTCTTCCGGTATCAAAGCACCACTACTTTCAAGTAATTCAGCCAATTCACCTGACTTGGACATACTCATTATAATATCACATCCACCGATGAACTCATTGTTGACGTATAATTGGGGGATGGTTGGCCAGGAACTGTATTCCTTAATTCCTTCTCTTAATTCTGGATCTTCCAAAACGTTGTAGGCAGCGAACACTTCTGGATCAACACCTTGTTGGCCCAAAACTTGGATGGTGGCTCTGGAAAATCCACACTGTGGGAATTCGGGAGTACCCTTCATGAAGAGCACAACCTTGGAAGAGGCAACAGCCTTGTCAATAGCATCCTTGATTTCGGTGGAAATGAATCTGGCTTGGTTGATCTTGTTGAATCTGGCGACGTTGGCCACAGCCTAAGCGGGGTCGTTAGTACTTGAACGTGGTGATCTTACGGTTAGACACGGGTCACATGCCTTCACCAGAATCTTCTATAGTCTTCCTTTGAGTTTCTGCTCTGGCTGTTGTTATTGCCACTATTCTGTCTATTGGTCAACTTTTGCAATATCAGTTAAGATTCGGATAACCACCGGTCATTTTCCGGACCTAGCCGAAACACCGGGACCTGGATCAGCTTAGTGGCTTCAGCAAGACCTAAACTTCACTACTTACGAATCTGCTAGTGTTAAATAATCCTCTGCTGAACATTATGAAGAGTGACTTTTAATTGTGCTTACTCATCTACAAATTGGTTAAATTGACTGGAGGAGGTGTGATCACGTGCACGTTCACGTGATAGTAGACCAATTTTTCATACCCCATAGGTTGATGTAGAGACGGTTGATAGTGGTGAGATACCGTTCACCAGGTACTTCGGGTCGAAGGTGCTGTCAAGCTTCTTCTTTTCTTCTTTTCTTCTTTTTCTTTGTTCCCTTTGGCTCATTTTCGCTGTCTTGCATCAGTAAGTATATAGTCATAGTGTGATAACTATACCGTAAATTAGAGAGAGAGACCCAGGTTCCTTATGATTATTAACACTTGAAGCAGCCACTATTACCCTTTGAAGCTACATACGGCTGTCAAATAGTTTTTCACATTTTTCACCAATCCTAAACACTGTGTATCGTATAATAAATATACTTTAACACCACACACTGACTAAAAAGAAGCCATAACTACAAGCCATACTAACAGTAATTACTCCCTGTATAACTCCGCTTATTTCTGTTATCCTAGTCACTAGACCCACTACTTACTTTCGATTTGTGGTCTATAGTTGTGGCTCTCACTACCCATACTGCACGCACTGTCTGACGCCAATACCCTGTTTTTGCAACTATAAATGGCTGCGAATTGCAAAAATGGTTTTCACAAATCTTTACAACACAAACTACGAAACAACCACTTTCCAAATGTTCATCTTAAACGCCATTATCCTCGCCAAGCTTGCGCTCTCTCTTTACGTTCCTGAATCCGGTGAAGATTGGACTCAGTTACGTCCTTGTGAACAAAGTCCTGCTGGTTCTTTTGATTCTGTTCCATTTGAGTTTGGTATCGTCGTCAACCCTTACTTGGTTGATGAAGATGGCGAAGCTTACGAACCAGAGCTTCCTCCTCCTGCTAGATCCATCACTACCACTGTAACCACTTCTTTGGTTACCGTTGGTCCAAAACCAACTCACACTGGTGATGTTGCTGTTCAAATTACTGATGGTCAAGTACAAAGAATTGGCGGCAAAGATTATGGTTACGATTATGATAATGCTAAGAGACACCTCGGTGATGATGACTGTGACGATGAAGATGATCAGTATGATGAACATCCTCATAGATCCTTCGAATCCCCTGTTTATGCTGTTGCTTGCCTGACCGAATCCACTCTTAGAATGTCTCTTGAAGATTCTATCTTACGTGATTCTAATGATAGAATTGGTTCTATAGTTGGTGGTCACCAATTCCAATTTGATGGTCCAGTTCCTCAATATGGTGCCATTTATGCTGCTGGATGGTCTATTACCAAGAAAGGTCAACTTGCTCTAGGTGACTCCACCAAGTTCTTCCAATGTGCTTCTGGTGATTTCTATAACTTATATGATGAACCAATTGATGTTCATTGTCACCCAGTTAGTTTAGATGTCGTAGAATTGATTCAGTGTTGATTGCTTATTAAATAGTAGCTAATAATCAAAACAAATCCACTAACTAAGTCTTCTGATTGTAGACACACAATTACACCATTATTAATTAAATTAATATTTATTAGTATTATTTAGTCATAACTTATTATCTAATATCTATCATCTTATCATATTAGCATATTATCATCTAATCACAAAAACCAAAGAAAAAAAAGCTATTCGATGTTTCCATAGCCTTATCCCACATTTATACTAACGATTGTTCAGCTTCACTTTTAAATAAACCATTCCCCATGCAATAGCTCTGTACACCACCAAACATAGAGCAAGTGCCATATAGAAAAGTGCTAAATTATGATCCATTTTATAGGTCTCTAAAACCTTTTCACCAGTTTTGAAATCACAATCACCTCCAGCATTACATCTGAATTTCTGTCCTTCAAATGCTAATTTCCCACAAGTTCCTACCACATATTTCATAGGATTAATGTAGTTCCAACCTTGAAAGAAAGGTGGCATGTGTAAAGACATGGTACCACCCATAAAGATAGCCAAAACAGTAATATTGGACAAAATATTGGTAGCTAAACCCAAATGATCAAATATACTATTCACAATAATTCCCAAAGATTCACCAATATTGATAGCACCAAAACAAGAGAAAAACATGGTGAAGAACATCCCAGGAGTAGCAGGAAGACCAACAGCAAAGACCACCATAACACTAAAAAATAAACATGGTGCTATTTCTAAAGGTAATTCATTGATCAAATATGATAAGTTGAACTCCTTGACTCCATAAATACCATCTCTATATTCTTGATAGAATAAATTTCTTTCAATTGGATAAAGAACAAAATTATTGATTAATCCCACAAAGTAAAGGTTTAGCACTTCCTGAATTAAACCTAGACGATCTGACACACCTTCTTGTGTATCCTTAAGTCTAGCGAAGAACAATGTGTGAACAATAGCGAGTAGAACTGTCTGGAACATCTTAGCAAACAAAATATCGAAAGATCTCAATGAGTTCAACAGTTGTCTTTTGACAATTGTAACAAGAGTCAAGTAAAATGGAGAGCGTTTCCTATGGAACTGATGGGTGTCTAAGGTTCCTGGAATTGGAGGTATAGGATTAATTTGACCCTTTTGCTTCCAGGTCTCCACTAACCCATTAACTCTTTGTTCAGTAGCTTCTTTCTCTTCATCGACACCTCCGGAAATAAGATCCAATATATGGTTAGTGGCATTCTTACCAACTGGAAGAACATAGTTGATATTAGTGAAATAAGATTTCATATTAGCATTGGCACCATTGTAAACAACTCTACCACCTCTACCCAAAAGAATGATATTTTGAAAGATATTGACCATATCCTCATTAGGCTGATGAATTGTAAGAATAACAGTAGTTGATCTTGATAATTTCTCCAAGAGCTTCAAAATCGAAAGTGCAGTGGAGGAGTCTAATCCTGAAGTTGGCTCATCCAATAATAAAATTTTAGGATCACTTAATAATTGAATGGCAATTGAAACTCTTCTTTGCTCACCACCAGAAATACCTTTAACAAATTCAGAACCAATTAAAGTATCAGCAGCATCCATAAGACCCACTTTTCTGATTAAAGTATTAACAATCATGGAGATACGAGGTAATTTTTCGGGAGAAAGTCTTAACTTAGCCTGGAAATATAATGTTTCTCTGACAGTTAAATTTGCAATTAATGAATTATCATGTTGACTGACATAAGAGGATATTTTAGAAATTTCTTTGGTAGAAATAGGTTGGTTTCCATTGAGTAGAATTTGTCCATTACCTTTGAAATTGGTTGATCCAGGTAATCTGTGAGAAACATAATTAAGAAATGTAGTTTTCCCACTACCAGAAGGTCCCATAATAGCATTCATAGAGTTACCAGCAAATTCAGCAGAAATATTATCAAGTAATAATTTATCATCAGCTTTGAAAAGATTTCTTTGACGAACTGACAAGCTTAAATTCTGAACCACAATATCCAAGCGATCTTCCTGCGATCCTGGGACTGGTGAACCAATACGAGGAGACAGTGTCGGACCATTTTCTTCCCAGACATCTGAATTTTCCTTTTTACCCAGGTGCTCAGTTGAATGCGGGTTGGAGCTACTTGCTCCTTGGGAAACAATAAAACGCTTCACCGAATTGTTATCCAGGGGTCTTTCGAAATCCAGCTCATCATATAAATTGAATTTTTCATTGAAGTTGTTGTTAGTGTTTGGTGAGGTAGTAACCTGAGAATCACCATGCACATTTTCAATTTCATTCTTTTCTACTTCTTCTTCTTCTTCATCTTCTTCTTCCTCGTCTCCGATTTTATTTTGCTTGGTTTTGGACATTTCCATATCATAGTTTTTGAAGTATAATCCAACCAATGAAATTATGTAGAAACCCACCAACCAGGCACATAAGTACCCAATTGGAGCACCCACCCAATTTACAGGATAGCCCAAAACATCCAATTGATAATTTCCAGAATATTGAATACACTTTTCAGGATCATCAAATGGACATTCTCCAGTCCAGTCGGAGAACTGATTGGAACTAAGAGCTCCAAATGTGTACCAAAAGTAAGCAATATATTTGATCCATCTCACATACACTGGCATAGTTTTGGCATTCTTAAAGAACCCACAAGCACTATTTTGCAACTGGTAGAAAATGTTCAAGTAGAGCGAAGACATGGCAAAGTCACTACCAATGGCAAAGCAAACCATAGCGACAGACATTCCCATGAAGGTTGTCAAAACAGTCAAAAGAAAGTATATGAAGAAATGGCCCACACCTCCACGGAGCCCCCACATAAAATAAGAGATGATTGCAAAAAGAGCACCAACAGGAAAGTCTTCAAGCAACATTTTGCCTAGTCTTCTGGAGAAAACAAAACCGGGAATAGAAACATAATTTTCTTTATATTCTCTCATGAAGTTCAAACCATCGCTTGCCCACAAACGTTCGATCTCAATGAACATGGGTGCAAAACCAATGATTTCAAGCATAGCATACAAGGAGGAAGAAGTGGATCTAATACCAGCCAAGTCCAGTTTAGGCTTATAGAATAACCAACCACAAGTAATTGCCATGAAGATAGAGCCTCCATTCAAGGCCAACAATGAAAGTTTGTCACGATAAGTGAGAACAAAGGTTCTCTTGGTTAAAGTAAGAACTTCATGAAAAAACAGGACTTGCTCACTTTTAGAGAGTAGCACCTTAACATCTTCAAGATTAGTTTCTGGGGCCTCAGAAGTGAAAGGAGTGACCAGAGCCCAGTTCTGGACCAATTTGTCAATTCTCTGTATACTCAAGTCTTCCTTTGCCCGAGAGGATGTATCTTTAACTGACAAATCCATGATAAAGTCAATGAAGTTTGAGGATTGCTTATTAACAAAATGGTCACCCAAAAAGCTAAGACGATTGAAGTAGCTGGCGGAATCAGCCAAAGTACCATAGTATACTAGTCTACCGCCTCTAGTTAAGAGACATATTTTATCAAATAAGTTGGCAATCTCAACTCTTGGTTGATGAATAGATAAGATCACAGTGAGACCAAAATTGGTGAGCTTCTTCAAAACAGTAACCAACTTCAAGGAACTACTGGCATCCAAACCGGTAGTAGGTTCGTCCAAGAACAAGACCGAAGGTCTGTTAAGCAACTGGATCGCCAAAGAAAGTCTTCTTTGTTCACCTCCAGACAAGTGAACAGTATTGGAAAAACTGGTAACTATTTGGTTGCGAAGATGCGAGAGCTCAAGAGTGTCCAAGAGCTGGTTAATTAAGTCGGTCTTCTCGTCAGCGGAGATACCTTTAGAAATTCTCAATTCCGCTTGGTACCATAATGTCTCAAACACAGTGAGTCCAGGCAAAAAGATATCAGACTGTAATAAGTAGGAGTTTTTGATTCTAGGTAATTCCGCATCAGTGGAATATGCAATAGAACCTTCAAATTTAAGTCCTTTACTATGGGGCCCAAGTCGGGATGAAAGGGTATTGAGCAATGTGGTCTTACCACTGCCCGAGCCACCCACTATGGCCAACATCTCACCGGTCCCAAGATCGAAGGAGACGTCATCGAGAATCCGGGGAAGTCGCAGCTCAAGATCCGTATTAGGACGGTCCACTAGGACACTAAGGGTCCGTACCGAGAGTGATACTCTCATGGAAGGAGTGATCAGTAACACCGAGTCCATACTGAGCAAATAAACAACCGAAGTGTAATTGGTTACGGTAAAATACAACCAGCTTTAACCAAGACAATTGTTTGGTTTTCTAGCGTACAAAGGTGTTTGGATTATCAAGACTTGCAAATCCAGGGACCTTTATATTTTATTTTTTTTTTCCACTTTTTATCAACTAGTTCTCTTGTTATTGCTAGCACTGGTCAGAACTATGATTAGGCAGGCAATGCTTTGATAGTGGCTTTTAATTGACAAAAATTAATAGAGATCTAGTCGTGAATTTACTCTCTCTATATATATATATATATTTATACAAAAATTAATTATAAGCAAAAGGCCATAGGTGAAATATGGCGTATGTAATGATAAAAAGCAGTGGTAGTATTAGTAGAAGCTTCTAGGTAGCTGTGTGTCAGAAAACCAGTAAATCTCATCCACCTGGATAGAGCAATACCAGCCGGCAACGACTAAAGTCCGTTAGTGTAGTATAAAGCAGGGTAGTGCTTGCTAGAGCCAGTTTATGCCCGATTAGGACAGTCGAACCGATGGGGTTAACGGTTTTTACGATTGGTGACTTTTTTTCTAACCTTCTCACACTGTAGGGCTTGGTTCGGCATATGCCAAGATCCAGTTGATTGCGCTCTTTACTATGGTTATGTCTTATGTTCTATTAGGAATGATTTACCGGAAGTGCGAACTAAAGGAAACGAGAGAGTGTGCTAAGAACAGACCAGTCCTCCAAACGACGGAACGAACCAAACGAGCCAAACGAGCCAAGCGAGCTAAAGAAAGGTCCGCAGGGTGCAATTGACCCCTGCCGAGTTTCACCAAGGCTTTTCTATGGCGTATCTAGTGATACTCTGAAAAATAAAAATAGTAGTATCGAGCTAATTCTAGCCCCATCACCAAGCCAAAGGAAAAAAATGCCATGACCATGACCATGAAAGTACAACCAGGGTTTGCAGCTTGAGTCACGATCCCCCAGTCCCCTAGTAAACTAGGTGATGAAGGTGAGTCAGTACGTGAAGTGTGGATATGTATGTGGATACACCATTAGTCAACAAAAGAGGGACTATGGTGAAATATGATCCATGCCAGTAAACGAGACAGGGCTAAGTCGTAATCACTTTCCAAAAACAGCGGTTTGCGCTTTTTGGTTATTCCTTTATTATGAAATACCGGCGTAGTGGAATGATGATCACCAACCAAAAAGAATCCTGTGGCATATATCCACAGGGTGGTGCTTTTTTCCAGCACAAACCTGGTTACATCCTTGTTATACCCGTTAATATTGCTGCAATAACCGGGGAGTCATAATAAAATAAAAAACGAAAAAGGGCAAGATCACAATTCAAGGATTTTTCTAACCTTATTGTTGTTATTCACGTTGGCATCATAGTCCACGCTAAAGATACTGATGGTAGTTTCACACTCGTTCTTGATGTAGATATCGTATTCACCAGGAAGGTCACAATCTCCAATTTCACATGAATTCAGAATATTGTCGTAGTACTGGGTGCCCCACTCGAACAATCCAGACTTATCATCAAAATTAATATTTTGCATAAAGATACCTGAACTCATCAACCTGGTCATCCTCCACAGTGGGTTGGAACAATTACGTTGTTGATTACCAACTTTAGGAAAATTCACATTGATCCCAACTCCACTTGGAATTTTGGTGCTACTATCCAAAACTCGGTTAGCAAGTTCCACCAATTTCTTGGAGTAGATATTGGCAGGGTTAGCTTTATCAGTGTTTAAAGTGTCCTTGTAAAAACTGTTGTTGAAGTCACTACCACTAAAACTTATACCAGGAATACCACGATAAATCCCTGTGTAGACAGCACCCATAGTACCACTAGCAGTATAGAAACCAGGAGTCAAGTTAGGACCTTCATTGGGACCTCCAATGACCAAATCAATACTAACATTGGAGAAGTGCTTTGGAATAACGTAATCTAATGCAAATGCAACACAGGATGATGGAGTACCATTGAAGTACCAGATATTCTTATCGTTGTCTTCATGACCCCACGAAGGATCCCCTTTTTTGATATAACCAAACTCACCATCTGAGTTTAAGGTCTTAGCGTCTGGAAGGTTGAAAGTACCTGAGAATCCAGAACGTTGAGACACTGGCGCCACCAAAATCACTTGGTGTCCTGCCTTCTTCAAGTCTCGGTAGGCTGCTCGGATATTGGTGGATGCGAAAGAATCATCATTAGTGAGAAGAATGGTTTTTGCAACTGTAACCGCGACCAAGAAGAAAGGAAGCAACATACGAGGAATCATCTTGAAAGCCCACTATGTTTGATTGATAACAGGTAATTGAATAAGGGAAAAAACCTCTGATTATAAATATATCTGGTTGATTGTGTATAATTACCACCCGTTGATGTGTTATATAAGTACGTTTGGAAAATTGCACTGGACCTACCGTGTTGCCAGCAGATTGGCTATTGTTCCTGCTATTGTTCTGCGCGATGACTTCCTACTCACAACCACTACACAAACCAATAGTTCCCGGGTAAAACAGACTATAGGGCTCGACAATAGGCCGTTTAGAGAGACTTGATTGTTGGCAACTCCCTCCCTCTACTTGTAATATTGTAAAGTATCCAACCACTGTGGTGACACGAAACCAGGGTGTAGGGCCAATGTATTTCCATACTACAGAGAGAACAAAAAAAAGTTGCACCCACCACCACCACCACCACCACTCTCTCTATGTTCGTGGTACCAGTGGTGCCAGCTACTTCGAAAATCTCGCATAGAACCAGCCAGTTCTGCCGCAAGTCCTCTTCAATATGCTCCTATTCGCTTCAATTGCCTCAGATTCTCTTCCATCACTGCTGGCGCATGTTCTGTAGATGTGAGCGAAGGCAAAACTTCAACTTGCCGAAGGTAACGTAGGTAAACAGTCTAGACGAGATCAAAGGGAATGGTAAACAGCGATCTCCAACCAAAACAAAAAGAACATCAACGAATGTAAGAGGCAGACCCTGGCCAGGTGAAGGGGTCAAAAAAAATAAAAAAGAAACCCACCCATCACTAATGGCTTATGGTTTCAACTCCGCTGGGTCTACAAGCAATTGCTGGTCTCTTCTCATCAGCATTATCCACCTCACTCGTCCTAGGATCTGTCGCATCTGGCACCCACTCATAACCAGCCTCACCTGGGCACTAAAGCCAGGGCCATCGCTGCTATGGTTGGGATAATTGAGATATTCCAGGAAAGACTTGTTTCAAGCATTGTTTGCGGTTTAGCCATTCGGTAATCTCTAAATCTCAACTTATGTCCGTTATAGGTAATTAGCAGTTGCAAATACCATAAGCCCTACAAGAAAGGATATTCAGGTGTTGCACCTCCGATGTAGTGACAGACAACCGTTTTAAGCCAACAATACAGATCTTTGGGTATTGATACCGCACTACGATTAATTTGGGTAAGAGTTGGGTTGTAGGTCTGCAACAACGACCCTGGTGCTTAAATGTCGGGGTATGCCTTGTATATTAGTATAAATAGTTGATCATAAATCATGGTCCTGATCGTTGGAACGGACAAGAACTGAGGTGTGCTCTGTATGGTGTGAAAAGTTATTACCAGCTTTCGTTATTACCAACTTTCTTTTTAAATTTGGTTCTTTAAATATCGGAGTGAAGGATTTCTAATAATTTCGCTACTCAGGTTGATTAGGGTGGAAATATGTTGGATGATTTAGAAGATTAAGTATGGTATTGTATTGTATTATAATTCTGAAACAACAAGAAGACTGCAAATTTATTCCTCTAGTAGCTTTAATATTCAAGCTAATGGGTCAAACATGTTCTGGAGTGAAGTTCCCCTGAACAATCTCATTCCCATGGTACTACTTTTCTTAAAATCAAACTCCAACCTCAGTCTAACGAATTTTTCATCCAAAGTATTAACTCCATATTTCCAGTTTCTAATGAATGTCCAGATAACCAAAGCGTAGACCAAGCCCATCAACACATCCAAGCGCCAATGATGATCCAAGTAAAGAACGGCCCACCACTGGCCTAATAAATAAACGAAAGATGCAAACTTAAAAGATTTCCAGTCTCCATAATATGTTACAAAAAAGAATATTAATGAAGACATAGACGCATGTACTGAAGGTAAAGTTGCAAATTTATGAGGAGAAACATAATGAACAGCTTTATGAATAGTTCCCCCAAATTTCATATCCTGTCTGACAATCCCATCTGTATATAACATACTGTAGTCGGGATCTCTATTTTCTCCGTATAATTGAAGAAACAAGGGAGATGCTCCAGGTATTGCTAAATGTGTAAGTGATACTAGAATACTTTGGAGTCCTAAAGATATGGTGAATAATTTTACGGCTCCTGGAGTATGAAATAAATAAAGCCAAAGACCAACGATTGGTGGCACTGCAAATTGGAGGGCCACGTAAAAGATCCAGGCAATAAGGTTCTTAGGTTTGGAAATAGGTGTTTTCAACAGAAACACAATATTGATAACAAACCATGATGATGCTAGAAGAATAGGACCAGTCAAAGTCCAAGCGTGATAAGGGCGATAATCAGGATATTCATTTAAATGTTGAAGAAGTTTATCATTATCCAAATTATTCAATATGAATTTTTCATCCCGATGTTCTTCAAATGAGGTTGGATTTGAAGAAGAAGATGGTGATTCCAAGGTATCAAGTTCTATGTTGGTAAAAGGACAAACGTCTATTTCAGCTCTCGGTATATTAGCAAAGCCTTTAACATAAATAAGCCAACTTCCGGTGAAAACACAGAATAAACATGATATACATCCAAGTAAATCACTTTGAGTATTGAACAAATAGCTATCTAGTCTTCGTAAGATTTTGGTGAGAATGATCGGGGATCTCGGTAGATGGTCAATTAGAACAACAAGTATAAACCAAGCTATGAAATAGGCCAAATTGAATGCCAACTTGGTAAGAAAGATACGACGAGGTCTACCATGGAGGATAGCGCTTTTGAAGTTCTTGGAGATGACCTTGAACCATGTCATTTCAGAATGACAGAATGGAACAGGTTAAGTAGAAGAGAAAAGACTAGCTTGTGACGTCTAGCCCTTCTCTAGAAGATGTGGTGCTTGTTGAACTTGGGGGGGGGGAAGGTGTATATCCAGTAACCAAAGGCCTAGTGGATTTGGGGAAGGGATCACTAGTGATGTTTGTTTTTTAGTGCGAGCCCTACCTAAACCCCCACCGCGCCCTAGGGTAACACTCTATTTTTATGGTGTTTGGGTAGTGTAGTACAGAGGTTAGCGAGAAAATGTCAGTAACAGTGAGAAACGCGAAACCAAAAATAGCGACAGAACAATCACTGCGATTATGATGTTTTGTAAAACACAATCAATTCCACCAGTTGGATCACCACAGTAGATACCAATTACCCCTAGACAGTGTTGTGTGGCGTGGCGTGGCGTGTGTAACCGAACTGAACTGTACATGTTAGTCGAAACAAGACTAGCGGATCTAATCACCCTTCCAAGTCATCCGCTACAATTGCTGATTCAGGGTGATTCTCTACAGTTGAAGGCTCTGACATGTCATTGTCTCTTTGGAACCAAAAGAGCCAGGGAGACGTTTATAGAAGACTTGGTTACAACAGGCGACTTGGTGATCATCCAGTGCGGACGAACCACTGGTCGGAGTTATTGGGAAACCAATGACAATTACACTGCTAAGAACGAGCCTGGAACCACTACTACCGCCTCTGTTCCCAAGTCCAAGGTGGTGAATGTGTCTAGATTTGCTGAATTGGTCCACATATTGGACCAGATTCTTGGTGCTAAGATCTTTCCCGATACCGTGCTAAAGACACTTGTAATTGACCTGTTATCGGTATTTTACTGGGAGTTAAAGGTGATCGATCGATCCAACTACAAGGAATTTGGGCTTGATGAATATGCCAGTGCTCCACATTATTACAGTATACTAAATAGGAAGATAGAGAGATTGGTGGCCACTTTCAGGTGTAATGTGGTTGTTACTTCTTTCGATGTGAATGTGGACAAAGGGTACAATTCTGGGTTTAAGCCGGTGGTATACGATGGAGCAATTGGAACATTGACATATTTGCCAAGTGCCTATCTAAAGAGATTTAACTATGTGGTCCATATGGGTTCAGGAGTTATAATTAAGAATAATGAATCAAACAAAAATAATGAAACTAACGATTAAGAAATTGATGCAAAATAACAACATAAAATTGCTCTAATGGTTATTGGAGCTTTAGTTATTCTATAAACTTGGTGGTATTTGCTCTAATTAATAATAAGTAGGGCTTTAGGCATTCTACAGATATGGTGGTAATGGTCTGATTGAAAATGTATGGTTGGTTGGTACAGCCAGTGTATTGGTGATATAAGCCGAACAAAGGCGTCTTCGACTTTCTAAAAATTGTCCAGGGTAGTCCAATCAATATAAACATTGATACTAGTCCCACACGTTAGCAATTAAAGATTGGGGCCATCATTGCCTGACACAATTATGAATACGAAGTATAGGAGCCATAAAATCTGGATATAATCCCTTTCAAATAGTTCTGAGCTGTTCAAATTAGTCAATTATCTGTAATTGCACAGGAGTACTCGTTGTAGGTCATTTGCAAACCATCCAATACTTTTTAGTACTAATGTTATGGGCTTACTTGATCCACATTTGTAGTGTTTGTATCCCATGAGATAGTCAAACGGACAGGTATATACACAATTGAAGGCTCTCTCTAAATCTCTTGACCCGTTTCATAATACCCTTAGACTTTGTTTCCTCATTTCCGTCTCCTACTATCTATTTTTCACTTCTTCTACATAGTGGCAAGCACTTAACTACAATCGAAACCACACACTATACTCCGCGAGACTCATGTGAAAAGTTATCGTTTTAACCTTTCAGTATAGATGATATATGGCCCGATAAGTATCATTGGTTTATCTTGTTTTGTTTTTGTTGTTTCTCGTTCTAATGATCATTTATTATCCACTTGTGGACATCCATATACGGACTATTTTATTCCTTTGTTGATTTATGATATGAAAGGGTTATACATGATTAATAACCAGGAAAACCCTCATCAACTAAATGTAAAGAATTTGGCTTGATTGATGAAAGTTTTCTTACATAACAGTCAAATCACCAAACTTTTCCTTGTAACCTGGAACATCCCACTTACCATTCTTAACCATGTAAGTAACCTTTTCATCCAAATCTGGTCTAGCCTTGGCAACATCTTCAACAGTCAATTGGTCGAATGGTCTGGCACCTTCAATATCCTTCAAGGTGGCTTCTAACTTGGTGATTTCTTCAGAAACGGATTGTTCAGTCAACTTGGCGTTTTCAACAGCCTTTTGTTCAAACATTTCAATGCTCTTTAAGCTCTTGGAAACATCGTAGGTGGCTGGAGTGAATCCAGAAACAGCCTTTTCGACTTCACTGATGACCTTGGCGTTCTTCAAGATTCCTCTGTAGTGTTCAAAATCAACTTCAGTACTTTGTTCCTTTAAAGCCAAGTTTTGCTTCTTGGCTTCATCGTATCTCTTCTTGAAAGCAGTCAATGAGGATGCAGTGGATCCGGTCAATCCCAAAGAGGAAATGACCTTGGCCCAGTTCAACTTAGTGGTGGCACTCTTGGCAACAGAAGACATTGTTCAATTGATTAGTGTTGGATTATGGTTTGATTGAGTGTTGAATTTTTACATTCCTAGGCCGGTTGGTACGAAAAGCCCATTGGCCAATGAGGTCGCGCAGCGAGCGCGGAGGGGCAGCGCACGACCTCCTACTGTCTATATAATATAAGAAAGTGTTTATAGGTGTACCACAAATAGAGGAATTGTAGAGGTGGTTGGTGCTTGTTGGTCTACTTATTGGTAGGTATAGGGTTATTGTATTTTTTTTCCTTCTTTTTAATTTTTTTTTACGGTTTATATTGCCATGTTTCTGATGCCTGTGATTCTATTGGTTTACACTAATTATCAGTAAGACAAGCCAGTTGGCCCAATATTCTGTAACTGGACGTCTGCTTAGTATCGGAAAATCTTCAACGCAGCCATTTCAGTCTTCTTGGTCTCCTTTTTCACCAATAATGTAAGGCGTGGAAATGTTGTAGCAGGTTGTAGGAAATGATTTGATGTTGCTTACGTAATCAACAGATGTATTCCCAGAATCAACACTTCCACATCACACTGCAATAACTTCGAAAGAGACTTTTCAGTGGCATAAGCTAATCTCCATCATCTAGTAAGGGTTTCTTTGGTGTCGGTGTCACGTTTCTGACCGATTTTACACGTCAAATCCAGCTTCATTCACTGAAAGAGGTGAAAAATTAGGTCACTGAAATAGCAAAATTCTCGAATTCAACATATTTCGGGCCCCCTCTATTTTCCTTCGCTATCTCTGGGCCTATCTGTACTTATTCCTACTCTAGATCAGACGTTACCGATGGTTGTTGATCCTGTTATCGTTAGTCACGTGACTTCTCGCACCCTCCAAGCTTTTAGATCAGAAGTTATGTCACGTGATCACACCTACCCACACCTCAAAAGATCCATCCACCCTACAACAAGTATCCTTCCAGGCACCATCCACAACCTAATTCATTCGTGATGCCTCCTCAAATGAAAGGGTTGACCCAGTTCATCCTTGATCTCAGAAATTCCAAGGATCTCCAGGAAGAAAACAAACGAATCAACTTGGAAATCAACAATATTCACTCCAAATTCAATACGAATCTTAATGGATATCAGAAAAAGAAGTACATTTGCAAACTTATATACATCTATCTATTGGGATATACCGATACGGCGGACTTTGGGGTCAAAGAGGCATATCAGTTGTTGAGTTCGTCTCATTATTCTGAGAAACAGTTGGGATACTTTGCCATTTCTATTCTTAGTGGATATGATAAACATAAGTATTCATCCAAAAAGGAGTTTTTAAATTCGTTAATGGAGTCGATCCACCATGATCTTGTCCGGGACTTGGGGTCCAATGATGAAGATATCAATTGTTTGGCCATTCATTTCATTGCATCCAACTTTAACTTGAATGATACTAGTCAAAGGCTTAGTTCTGTTACTATCGAAGAACTGGATGAATCTGCCCCTCAATGGTTGGAATTGATCGATATTATCTACTCCTATTGTACTTCCCCTATGAAAAACAGTCTTATTAAAAAGAAATCTGCCATTACTCTTTTGACATTACTTAAATTGTACCCTAATGTTATTATAGTCAATAACAATTGGATTCCCAGACTCTTACAGTTGATGGAAAGTAAGGATTTCGGGGTCTTGATTTCCAGTATACCCTTGATTCAATTTTGCATGAATTTCAAGCCTCAGATTGTTAAGTCCATTATTCCTCTGGCTTCAAACACCTTGGTATCTTTGGTGATTGATGAACAATGTCCTCCAGCTGATCTCTACTATGATATCCCTGCCCCTTGGCTTACAGTCAAACTTCTTCAATTAGTGGAAAATTTCTTTCTTCTTGATTCAGCCAATGGTGAACCTGCATTGTCTATAAGTGAAATTGATGAACAAACACTCACCAACTTAAGAAAAGTGATTGCCAAATCTATTCAAAATGCATCACAACCAATAAAGGGTTTGCCCAACAGAAACTCTCAAAGCTCAATTCTTTTCCAGGCTGTTTCACTTGCGGTCTTCCTTAACGCATCCATTGATGCCATTAATGGGGCCATGAACGCATTGATGATGTTACTTGACTCTCAAGAAACAAACACAAGATATCTTTCTTTGGATGCCCTTATCAAATTGACAGCAAGACTGAACTCCAATTATTTATCATCCATGAACTTCAATAAGTTTGATGAAAATTTACCTAAAATTTTTAACTTATTGTATGATAAAGATATCTCCGTCAAAAGAAAATCTTTGGATTTGATCTATACCATCTGTAACTCCGATACTTATAACATTATTATCAGTCAATTGTTGGATTTCTTTCCATTTGCCGATTTCTCATTAAAATCAGATTTGGCAATCAAATTGGCTATTTTGGCAGAAAGATTCGCTACTGATTCTACCTGGTATGTCACCACTATGCTTAGATTACTTTCAATTGGTGGTGGTTCTAATTCAAACGGTGTGGGTTATATTAGTAATGAGGTCTGGGAAAGAATTGTTCAGATTGTGGTGAACAATGAAGATTTACAACAAAAGACTTGTAAATTAGTGATAAATTTATTACGAGCTCCTGCTACACCTTCAAATAACAATGGAAGACCAATTCCTGCTATTGGTCTTTCTGAAAACTTGGTTAAAGTTGCATCTTTTGTATTGGGAGAATATGGTACTACTGTCCAGGATATACCTGAATATTCACCCGAATCTCAATTCAAGCTTCTCTATGAATCATACTTCAAGGTATCACTTCTCACTCGTGCTATGCTTTTAAGTGCATTCATGAAATTTCTGTTTGTCTTCAGCGACGAGCCATTTGTACCTGATATTGTTGATCTATTCGAAATCGAATCACAATCCATTGATTTGGAAATTCAAACAAGATCTTCAGAATATTTAAGATTGGTAACTTCCAAATCAGAGAATAAATTATCTAGTCAAATCATTAAACTGTTCCCAGCATTTGTGAGAACTGAAAGTCCATTGATGAATAGAATTGGTAGTATTAATCATATTGTGGGCAGAAATAGATCCAGCTCGCTTATTGCAGCTCAGAATATTGGGGGACAGAAGACGAAGAACTCCATTTCCAGATCTTCTCTTGCTTTACCTATTCAAGAAGACGACCCTACTGAAGAGAATCCATTCGAAGAACGTGCCACTGTGCTCACTCCTAACTGGTACAATGGATACCATAGAATGTTACATTATGATGCTGGTATATTTTTTGAAAACCAGCTTGTTAAACTTACTTACCGAGTTATCAAGGAAAAGAACAATATAACTATCAAATTTGTTGTTATCAACTCTGCAAAGACACTTGGAACTGATATCACTGGCTTCACAGTTTTGAATTTGGAAAGTTTTGCAGGTAAGGAAGATCCTAGCTATATTCTTAACATTAAAAAGCTTCCAGATCCTACAATTCATGATAAAACATCACTTGATATTGATGTGAAAATAAGAGATATTGTATCAAATGACAAGAGTCCTATTTTATCAATCAAATTTATGGCAGGAGGATCATTCAACCAATTGAATCTTAAGTTCCCAGTGCTGCTTTTGAAAACATTAACTTCAACCGGATTGAATAATATTGAAGATTTCAAAAAAAGATGGTTACAAATTGGTGAACTTTTAGGTTCTGAAGGTGAGCATGTTTCCGAGGTAGAAATGAGTCACAGACATAATTCTTCTAATATTGTTCGTTTGATTTCTAGGTTGGGATTCTCAGTAGTACATGCTACTCCAGATAACTTAGAAACAGGTATTTTAGTAATGGGTGGAGGTATTTTGTATACCCAAAAATCCAATTATGGATTATTGGCCACTATTAAGAGTGTGGATAACGTTGGTAAACATTTTGAAATTGTGGTAAGATGTACAGGAGGCGGAATAGCAGAAATTATAGCTATGAGTTTGAAGGAGATTTTCGAGTGAAACTTTCATGATAATGATAAAATTAAAAATAAATATATTATAGATCAAAGAAAAAAAATTTCGTATATAAGTTCAGTTACACTGAATCAAATCTTCAGACCGTCAGTGTGGAGAATCTGGACCGCTTATGGCTACACCCAACTCTTCAATGCATTTGTCTGGAATTCTAGATGAATTTTTCACAAGCCATATTTTTTTTCTTCATTACAAGTCTCAGTTTTCTTAGTGGAACTGTGGACCTAATTCTTTCCTTTTATGACACTAGTAATAAGAAAATTACTAGATATATACAATAGCGGTATAGACTTTATATAACAAAATCGACTTGGCGATTCTGCAATCCACAACCGTAGTTCGAAGAGTAGTTATAAGAGCATATTTTCGGAAATTTTGCAGTGTTTATTCTTATCGTGGAGATTATTATATCAATTGCAACTTCCATGCGTTGAACATTACATGGTTACTATATAATAACTGAAAATTATATGATAATGCCGTTCTACTAAGGAGGTGGTGGCCAACTTGCTAGATCAGAAAAAAGTCTTAGTTAAGTAACCGAATTAGCTGGATCCAGTAATTTTACCTGATTTCCAATTATTCCAGGCTTTTGAACCCTATATACTCTCTAATAATTCTCCACCGGTGTAGTCTAGAACCATAAAAGGATCGGGACATTAAAAAAGCCAAAACCACCCCAACTGAGTTGGAGAATTTACTATGTTTGGTACATAAACTCCAGTGATTTACTACGTCAAAAAGGAAAAACTACAAAGATAAATCAAGTAATGACACCTGCGAGTTTTGCATTGACTAAGTTCGGTAAACAAAGCAACCAAGCACTAACGGTGCCAAATAGCGGAGAAAGCAAAAAGTGAAAAATTAGCCCCACATTCCACTTCCACTAGTTGATCGGTGAATCATGGGCAAAGCATAAGCCTAATCCTAAGCCGTAAAGTTCAAAGTTCACAAGCATGAACTGGTTTGAAGCTAACGAATTACTTGTTTCGGTAATTAATCGAGTCGCACTCCAAGTAATGTCAGATCAAACACAAAGCTGCGTCCCATCGCCCTATAGTGGGAAGCACCCGGATTATTTTCCGACCCACACAGTAGAACAGAAACCAAAGCTCAGGAAAATTTCACTCATTACTACAGGAATACCAGCAGCAACCTCCTTAAACGGTCTAGATCGAGTGGTGAAGTCACCTCACGTTATTGAGGGCCACTACTAGGTTCGAGTCACGTGTCTCGCTTAGCTGCCTACTCACACCTGGGAAATCATGGCTTGGAAACACAGTAGCAACACATTTCCCCCTTCGTAGCATGGTTCAAGAGCAGTGACCAGCATGGCGAGCTTGAGCCTCCCTTGCCCAATACCTCCTCCGGTGGGATCTAGACCCCAGTGTTGATTTTTGTCCTGATCTTTCAGGTATGGATAAGATCGTTGTCCATTACTATGCCTAATTAGGAAATGAACCACTTCCCAATTGGGAAATGGACTTCTTTAGGAAATGACTTTCTCAGCCATATTTGCAGCTTCTGGATATCGCCTATTTAGGTGCCCACAACATATATATATATACCAGAGATTCTCTGGACAATTCCCATCCCAGTTTCTTCAACTTCCTTATCAACCTTCCCTATCCTTTCACGAAGTCCCACCTTCCTTTTCTGTCATGGTGAAGAAATTGTCCATGGCTGCTTTCGCAGCCATTTCGCTTGTTGCAACTGTAAACGCAGCTCCAGCTCCTCAGGTAGTCACCGTATACCAAACTGCCACTAATGTCATCGATGACGACGGTTCTATCTGGAAACAGCTCTTTGGTGATGATGATGATGATGATGATGTAGCAACTCCTGCTGTTGCCGCCGTGGATGCTGCCCCTTCTCCAGCTCCTGCTCCTGCTCCTGCTCCTGCTCCTGCTCCTGCTCCTGCTCAATCTAATTCTCCTATTGATATCGACGGTTCCGGTTCCACCTTAGACCTGTTCCTTACCACCAACTTGAGCAAATGGCTTTCATTCTTTGGGCTTGGTTCCAAAGGTGGCTCTTCTAACGACGGTTCTTCTGCTGCTCAAGCTCCACAACCATCTTCCACTCAAGCCCAAAACCCGTTATACCAGCCAATCACCACCAATGCCCCACAAGGTAACCCTGACTCTCAAAATACCTATGTTCCAAATACTCCTACCACTTCCACCACTCTGTCTGGAGGCTCTGGTGGCTCTAAACCAAGTGGTCAATTTGCCCAAGATATCTTGGATGCTCACAATCAATACAGAGCTCAACACAGTGTTGATCCTTTAACCTGGAACGAAGAAGCCTACCAATACGCCCAAAACAACGCTGACAACTATGACTGCTCTGGTGTTTTGACCCATACCCATGGTAAATTCGGTGAAAATCTTGCTGCTGGTTACAAGGACGGTCCTTCTGCCGTTAAGGCATGGTACGATGAAGTTGGTGACTACAACTTCCAAGCTGCCAACACTTACGACCATTTCACACAAGTGGTGTGGAAGGGGTCTAAGGGTGTTGGATGTGCCTACAAGGACTGTAGATCTCACAACTGGGGATTGTACGTTGTTTGTGAATACGATCCTCCTGGTAACGTTATTGGTCAAAACAGGGCCAATGTGTTCGCCAAAAATTAAAATCGCATAACCGTGTGACATTCCTGTTGCTGCTTCTGTATTTTGTTCGAAGTAGCATCAAAATACGGGGAAGAGTCCATTAACTATGCATCAACAAAAAGTTAACAGAAACTAAAACTAAATCAGACAAGCTTACACATATCGTTGGTGAGTGGCCGCACTCCCTTCTTAGCCGTTATGTCCAGATCCGTTACCTTTAAAAATTAATTTAATTATTTAATTAAAATGTGTTAGAGCCAGGATGATCCCTTTGAATGAAATGGCTCGTGAACAATTTGTTTTGTTGGTCTAGAACCAACCACAATCACACAAACATGCCAGAGTGATTTTAAACCGGTCGGTGAGTTTCCTGACCAGTCACAATAGGTGACAAAACTTCAATTCTATATATACCTCTGTACTTTAATAATACAATTTTGACGTATAACATGTAGTGAATATTAGAAAGGAAAATAAGAAGAAAAATTAAGGTCAAAGTCATTACCAAATTAATTGCCCTTAAAGTATCAGAAGATCAAAAGGGTGCAAAAAAGGAAGACTGAATATTCTGGCAGGAAAAGAATACCTCAAGGCATGCCTGTTTGAGCATCAGACTCCCTTAAACCGCGAGGTTTGGCCGTGGGTGTACGACTGGTCACTCCAAAAAAACACGCTACGTATGTCTAGGACTACCCAGTAGGGTGCCACCCGCAAATCAGGTAGACTATCCACTGGTGCTAGTGGGAATTTTAGGTCTTAAAAATGTGCCACAGAAATAATTAAATTGTAGTCCTTGTACTACATTATGGTAAATGAAGTGATAAACAATCCTGGAGCATTTAAGTCTCTGTGATCTGGAGTAAAGATATCAATAAGTGAATATACAAGCAATACTTTAGAATAGGATATCAGCTGGTAACATTTTCATAGGTGGCTGTTGTATGCTCATCTAGTATCTCCGTGAGTCATACTCCGTAGTAATGTGTCAAAATATTTTTTAGCCTTGCAAGAACAGTGATTGAATTGACAAACGATATCATTTGACACAGATGGTCCGATAGCAACCTGGCACTGGAGTGAAAAGCGATCGGGATGAGTCACTATATAATACCCCGTATGACTCGCAGTGTACTTCATACCTTGATACCGTTGCCAATTTCAGTGCCATCATAATAATTTCTTTATTTTTATTACCATGGTGACTCTTTTTGCATAGTTTTAATATTTTACGGTATTTGGACTAGCTTTGTTGTATGAGTCATAGATTTTAAATATAGCTAATCACCTAACAACATGCCCTTTCAGTTGCTAAATTTTCTGTATAAATACGAGTGCAGATTTCCCGTAATTTTAATTTTGCAACCACTAAAAAGTCTTATACATTCAAAGTTTCTAATAATATGAAGTTGGCAGAGGCTCTTCGACTCAAGGTCGACTACACTAAGAAGTTGAGCCAGATATATCACAGATTGGAAGTAAATGCACAGGTTCGGGAAGGTGAGAACCCTGCAGAAGATCCTAAGGATTTGTTTAAAGAGTATGCTCTAACTGATTTCGAGCTTCTTAAATTGAGTGGTAGAATCCAGATTGCAAATGCTACCAACACTCTCACTTATCCATCCTATTACGCAAATATTGAAAATGCTAATGCAGTAGGATCCTTTACTGATGTTACCACCAACCAAAACCTTGTCATGAAAACTGTAGCATTATCTGAAGCTCTAGCTGAAAGAGACCAGTTGACAACTAAGATCAAGTTATACAGAAAGGCAGTATTAGAATCAAAGATCACTAATTCTAGACCAACTAAAGATGACATCAAAATAGTCGCTGTCATGGATGTGATAGAATTGCATAAGCATATCGACATAATGTCAAAATACCTACGTTTAGTAGATTCCAAGATTCAAGAATCAAATTGGTTAACAGATGTATGACTAGCAACAGTTTATCATTAAAAAAAAAAAAAAAGATAGCATCACACTTTTTTGTGACTATGCTTGAACGTTTATGAACTACCACTACTATTTATTTCTTCAGGGTATTATCCGGACCATATTCATATGGTTCTTTTTTGTATCACAAGATGGTATTTCAGCTAATATTTTCGGTATCTATCGATGAAAAGTGACCAGAACCCCATGGAATGAATTATTATCCAGCATAACTTATACCATGTAAGGTTTGTTCGATATGATGATTTCTAAACAATTTTGCATTGTTCTCTTTTAATTAATTCTCAATTCCAGTCATTAATTACATATGCTTCAATCACTGTTTTACCTATATTTTTACCAGCTGGTAGTTTTGTCGATAGAGAGGGTGGGATAGGGGAAAATATAAATTAATATAATTTATTAAATAATTTACCAAATATTAGTAGGCCATTGTAGCTTGTAGACTCTATAAGGGTACTTTCTCTTTTTGAAAATAAATCAAATTGGCCAATTGGTTGGTCCAACAAGTTAGTGCTGCTTGGCTACCAACAATTTGGACTATTCGTGCTTTTGATTCGGTTACTCATGTTAGTGAAGAACTTAGAAATGCAGAAAATACTATTGCTATTGGACTATTGGAACTGTGATCTTGAGTATCACTCTATTCTCTAAGCAAAGTACCAATATTGAAGAACATTATTTACAATATTGATTTGGATTTTCTTTAACTCAAAACATTTTTGATTACCTTGGTGAAAAATGGATCATTGCATTTTTAGTTCTTATGGCTTTTGCCCACATTTTAATTAATGCTTCTTTTTTAACATTTTTTAACATCAACCTCTTGTCAGGTTTGGGCTTTTGCAAAAGATGGTGGCTTACCATTTTCTTAGTGGGTTAAAAAACAAATTAGAGATTACATGTTCCTATCAATTCCTCCTAGCTCGCTGGATTTTTGGCTATTCTTATTGGCTTATTAGTACTTATTAGAAGCATGGCTGTGAATGCTTTATTCACTTTGTCTGTTGCTGGTAACTATGTTGCTTGGGGCACACTTACTTTCTTAATAATTACTTATGGTAAACAAAAATATAAACCAGGTAGTTTTATCTTAGTGATTTTTGGAGTCTAGTAGTAGGTTGGATGTCTACTACGTTTATTGGGTATTCCCTTACTATGTTAGTATTGCCAGACAAACAAGTTCTCAAAATATAAACTAAATTGTAATTACGGCTGGAGTTAGTATCTTGGCTTTGGTATACTACTATCTCTAGGTGCATAAAATCTACCATGCAGTGGTAGAGGACTCGGTTGAAGATAGTGATAACACTTAAAAAATGATTTATTTTGAGTGTATAACAGTATTATTAAGCAATTACTGATATGAGCCACATTTCATAAAAATAAGCAGCTAGATATCGTGGAACTACGTATTATTTTTTTTGCTGGCTGTTTAGAGAGAAATATTAACAGCCCTCCATGGCTTTCGTCACATCTCTAATATTTTTCAGCTTCTATACTTAGAATAAACTGGGGATTTAATTTTTTTGAATTTTTCCAAAAATCAACAATTAGTACTTTCATAGATTCCAAATTCAGGTTTCTCCACCCGATTCCACCCAAGGGAACCGAATTGTTTTAGTAGCATTGGTATCCTCTACTTGTCCATCTCTTTACATTTTCTTTTGCGTTTTTTAGTTCTCGTCTTTCACTCCCTATTAACCACACTATTTCGCAGCCTGCACCCACAAAGTCATCGCGTTATCTCCCATCTCCATCTCCATCTCCATCTCCATCGACACCTCAGTTGTACGTACATTGTAGGCTGCAACAACAATACTATCATTCCATATGAGGTACAACTTTGAAAACGGGCTAAGGAAGGTCACCCCGTACCACTTCCCCTACCAAACACACGTCAAGCCTCGGTGGATTGGACGTACCATTATTGATATCTATACTTCAGAGTTTGGTGAAAAATCGCACATTATAGAGCATGATATCTCCACCAAAGTGATCTATGTCTTGAGTAACTACGGAAAGAAAGGTGGTCCAGTGAGGATCGAGGGCCTCGAAACGCTCGGTGATAGAAAGACCGAAAGGTTCGATGTGATCTACAATTCCAAACACATGCATGAACCAAGTGTTCCAGAAGAAAAGGTTCGAATAGTATATCACAATGATGAATTATTGGTGGTAAACAAGCCTTCTGGAATCCCTACCCACCCCACTGCCAATTACAATTACAATTCTATCACCGAGATATGTAAGTATGAACTCCAATTGCAAAATGTGTGGCCCTGTCATAGACTTGATAAAGTCACTTCTGGGGTGCTTATCATGGGAAAAACCAAGGAAGCAGGAATAAAGTACCTGAGCATTGTTCAGAAAAAAGAAGGTGTTACCAAAGAGTACTTGGCTCGTGTAGAAGGGCAGTTTCCAGAACATGAAGTCTTGGTGAATTGCCCTATTTTTTCAGTCAACTCTACTGGTGGTTATATAAAGCCATTGAATGCTGAAAAATTACCCACAAACTCCACCACAGTGTTTAGACGAGTATTTTATGATAGTGCCACCAACCAGAGTGTGATATTGTGCAAGCCATTGACCGGAAGGATGCACCAGATTCGTATTCACCTAAGAAATATGGGGTTTCCTATTTCCAATGATTACATTTATAATCCAGTCAAAGAGACCCTTCCAAACCACGAAATCAACATACTAAATGGAGAAATCGAGTCTGAATTATATTCCAGAATATTCGAACAATACCCTGAATTCGGCCACTTCCAAAACCCAGAGCTCACAGTGAAAGAGGAGTTTATAAACTTGTTTGAATTGACTAACTGGAACAATGACGAGTTATTAAAGCAAAAGGTCATCACTTTAAAGAAAATGAGACAAGAGATGCTTACAAAATTAAAGGAACAGAATAATGAGGTTTGTGAAGTCTGTATGAGAAGCTTGTTTGATACAGATAAGGATATGACAGGACTGGGTATATGGCTCCATGCTTGGAAGTACTCCTATAAGTCCAATGGAAAAGATGAAGGATTTGAATTTCAAACAGAAGTACCACAATGGGCCCAGAAGTAAAAAGACTAAGGCAAAAATTCATCCATATATAACGACTAACGAATACAATGAAATGATTACTTAACTTTTATAATATTGAAGTATAAAATTTACTTGAAAGATATGTATGTATAAGTGGTAAACCAATTGAGTTCCTGATTATCTTCGAACTCTTCAAGATTTCTCAAGAAGAATTAACGCTATTATTCGTTCGGTATTTAAAAGTATACAAGTTCTATGACAATTGCCTTCTTCGAGGCTCTGGGTTCGTAAATCATGACATCATTTAGGGTATTAATTTTCTTTTTTTTTTTTTAAACTATTCCATGACACAAGTGTTCCTGGTTCACTTGAATCTTTGGTTAGGCTTTTGGCGAGACATAAATGGCATCTTTGGATAATATCCAGGAACTTTCCATTCACCCAAGGTATTATAAACGTTAACTTTTCTTGCTAAACCATCGAATTCCCGCTTTAAAGGTCCACTAGACACTACAACCCCTGCCAATTCTTTCTGGAACTCTTCTGATAACACTTTCTTCACACTGGCATCAAGACTCTTTTGTATCATTTCTCTTTCTTCATCTGTTCCAGGAACCATATTAAACATGAACCTGAAAATCCCGGACACCTTGGGTATATCCTTAGGTTGTACATGCTTATGCAAAGACTCATATAAGGAGTTCTTGATGAACTTACGATAAGTGGTCCTTCCAAACGCAGTGTGAAGTGGCTGAAGGTTTTCTCTAAAGTAGTTGAGTGACTTATACTTTCCCTTATACGTATTCAAACTATTTTCCAATGCTTTATCATTAAGTTTGAACCCTCCACGATTGCTGAAGGTATAGGCTATGTTAGACTTTCTGTACTGTGCAATAGGGTGATTCTGAGGATAAAACTTCAAGCTGAAATAATTATTACGAAGAACCCGAGGTATCATCTTATTTACCGAGTTTTTCCGCATTATCTGGTACGCCTCTCCGTCTACACCTTTGATATCGATGGGCTGTTGTGGAAGTATATCAGTTCTGATATGAGAGGGTATGGTTAAGGCCTTGAGATATTGCTTTGAATTAGCAAAGTTAGTTGTGTATGATGTGAAGTCCAGCATTGGTGTATGGATCTTATGTTTGGTATCATTTTCCTTCTCTTGAGTTGCTTCTATTCTAACTGCTTTGTTCGGTTCGGTTTTGTTCACGAACAGGGCCATTGCTGGAGGTACCTCGGTCGTACCTGTGGTTATTTTGTGGAACCATCGCGCTCTTGGCTTGAACGGGATGCTCTGGCCACGAAAGCTCTGGATCATGCTGGTTGTAGGCGCAGAAGTGGTGATGGTTAATCTACTGTTTCGCAATGAAGAGATTGATATTGATGTTGGATCACGTGATATATAGTGAATATATTCCTATGGTACAATCTATAAATGAAATGATGTATAGTGAGAGCTAATTAATGCTGGATGATATAGTACATGGAGGATTATGGATGGTCTGGTTGTTGCTATCATGTTTGCTTTTTGTGGAGGGAGAAATGGGCTGGAATTATGCCTCATTAGGTTGCCACATAGTCACAGTGTTATCTGCGGTTGCAAACGTAAACAACTTTGGATCAAATGCAATTATCTTTGGAATGTCTCCATTGGTATTTAGCACTTTGAAAGGCAGCAATTTCTTTGGGTTGCTATCTTCATCGATTCTGTGGACATCACCATCAGTAGACTTGATATTGTTCAAGTCAAACAACAAAACTTTGGCATTGGAGGTTCCTACCAACACAAACTTACCACAAGGAGTGAACGTACACGATCCGGTCGCTGGGTACTGGTACTGAACCACATCACTCTTTGAATCCAAGATAGTCAAAATTTGACCCAGAAATGCATCCAAAATATAGTGTTCGGACCCGTTGGTCGATACCAACAAAAGTTTACCATTATTAGAAAACTCCAATTTATTCCATGAAAATGTCACTGGAATGGTGGCGGTCAAGAATGGTCCCTTATCGAAGTTACTGACACTGTATAACCCAATGGATCCTGAGCTCCAGTTACCCACAGCAAAGATAATGCCCCGAGGATCATATGCTAACACGGATTCTTGTCCTATATCCAAGTTACCCACTGGACCTGAAGTCTTAAGGTCCCAAATCTTGACAGTATAGTCCAAACCAGTACTGATAAAAGTATTTTCCAAAGGGTTGACCTCAATGGACGTCACCTGGTCCTTATGGCCCTTGAAGTACCGAATATACTGATTATTGGAAAGATCCGAGTACCGCACCGCATGGTCCACTTCCATCTCCTGTCCTGGTGTGGACGCATGAAGATACTGAAGTCCATGATGAGTAAACCGAGCAAGATGTGCCCCGTACTTCTGAGACTTGATATCTTTGGAGTGTGAACCTTTATGGATATCGTACAACTGAATCGACTTGTCGATACCTGCTGATATAAGGTACTGTCCGGAGTCATCATAGTCTAACGAGGTTATACTGGCATGTTGATGGTAGTCGAACCGTTTGGTAGGCTTGGACGTCGCGAGGATCTTGGCCGTGATCCCCACCGTTGAGTGTTCCCGCGACATTACGAACTTTGTCTCTCTGCTTGTCTCCCTCTTTCCTTGTTTTTTCCCCTTTGGTTGGGGTATTCTTGAGTCTTGTAGGTTTTGATGTTACCTCACACACACACACTATTTTGTTCTCACTAAGATGGATCAGGCAAAAGTCGTGCGGCAACCCCCACAATACCCCTATAGCAAGTTGATCACGTATCGATATTGATAAGCCTGAAAGCTCACCGTATTAACCGAATCAACCAATTATCGGTGATTGCATCAACAAATACCTGAGCTGTGATACAGTACCAAATCAATTGACCCAAAATGGCCACTCCTCCTTTTAGAGTAAAGGCTGTGTTTGAGTATAAGTCTGATTACGAGGATGATTTAACGTTTCCTGTGGGGCAAATCATTACAGTGACTGAAGTTGAAGATGAAGAATGGTATTCTGGAGAATACGATGGAAGGAGCGGGATGTTTCCCAGGAATTTCGTTGAAGTGATCAAAGAGCCGCCTGCTCCGAGATCACGCCCTGTCAGGCATGAAGGCCCAAAGGCTGAACCTGAACCAGCCGACCCGGTGCCAATTCCAGCTCCTGAAGAGGATGAAGATGAAGATGAAGATGAAGAAGAGGAACAAGTGCAAGAATCTGATCCAAATCCAAAACTACAAAAGGGGGCTGAGTCACCAATCAAATCAGAACCAATGAAAGCAGAACCGGCTAAGACAGAATCCACCAAGCCTGTGGCCTCCTACCCTGGAAGCGCAAAACCTCCAATGCCTGTATTCCCTAACCAAAAGATCAATGATCCATACAGCATCAAAAAATCGTTCTTGGGGACCGGCAAATCATCTTATGTTCCAAAAGTTACCCCTAGAGACTCCTCCAATATTCTCGGTCACGCTCATAACGAAGCTCGAGAAAACGTAGAAGTTGTCAAGGGATCTAGTGGTCCAGTTGAGGAGCAAGTTGATGAGCCAAAGGTCAGTTTGAAGGAGCGTATTGCTCTTTTGCAAAAGCGTCAAGAGGAAGAAGCAGAAAGAGAAGCTGCTGCTTTGAAAAAGCAAGAAGAAAGAAAGAAGAAATTGGCTGAAGAAAAGGAAAAGGCAAGATTGAGAAAAGAAGAAGAAGCTGCTGCTGTTGCAGTCGCTCCTCATGAAGAAGGTGAAGATGAAGTCGACGAAGAAGAAGTTGCTGAAGATGAACCAATTCCAAGAAAATCTCTTGATTCTCAACACTCCGGTGTTTCTCGGAGCCAAAGTACCAGTTCTCGTCATGAAGCTCCTCATCCTCGTCTTGAAACCTCTCATACTGTCGGTAGTAACAATGAATTCGTAGATGTTAAAGAAGACCCTGCTGAAGAAGAGGAAGAAGAAGAAGAAGAAGAAGAAGAAAAAGATATAGAACAACCAGAAGAAGGAGAAGAAGCTGAAGCTGAAGAAGATGAAGATGATGAAGAATTGAAGAGAAAGAAATTGGTTGAAAGAATGGCCAAGATTTCCGGTGGTAGGAACATGTTTGGAATGATGGGTATGGCTTCACCATTTGGCGCTCCTGCTCAAAAGGCTCCAAAGAAGGCTGTCAAGACAGAACCAAAACCAGAGCCCACTCCTGCCGAAGAAGAAGCAGAAGAACAAGAAGAGGAGCCAGAATATGATGTAAAACAAGAACCAACTCCTATAGCTAAGGTACCAGTACCTAAAGATATTCCAGGTGCTATTCCTATTCTTCCAATGGGTCAACCATTACCAAAAGCTCCAGAAGCTCCAGAAACCTCAGAGAGAGAGGCTCCTTTGAAGGAAGAATCTTCATCCTTTGCTGAAGATGATGATCCAACTGAATCTGATGGAAGATTCCCTGAAGCTGGATTCGCTCAAACCCACCCTGAAACTGTGAAACCAATGGAACCTAAAACTCCTAAAGTAGACAATTTTGATAGTGGAGCTGAAGATCCAAGAGAAGAGAAGGAAGACAAAATTGAAATTACTAGACTGCCAATTGAACCAGAAGGGACTGGTTATGATGCAGATGAAGACTTGTCCGACTTAGCAAAGAGCACACCTGTCACAGAGGAGCATCCTGTTATTCATAGAGCTCCACCACCACCACCACCACCAACTCATGAAGCAACTGCCCCAGTTGCACCATCATCTCATGAACCAGCAATTCCACCTGCTCCTAAAGAAAGAGCTCCACCACCTGTTCCTACTGGAATTCCTCATTCTCCATCTAGTGATAGAGCAGCTCCACCTCCAGTCCCAGGCTCTATCGAAGCACGCCCACCACCTATTCCTTCAAGTGAACCACCCATCTCAACTTCCACCTTAAAGAGTAATCAACTGACTGGAAGCTCTGGATTGCCAATGCTGCCACCAGATGTTAAGCTTCCACCACCACCACCGGTTCCTGTGTTTGCTCCACCACCCACAAGTGATGACAACCATTTCGGAGATGCTGAAGAACCTGCTGAACGTACTGTCATTGAAGACTATGCATCCTCCTCCTCTGAAGAGGAGGATCAATTCGATGCAAAATTCCCATCAAGATCTCAAACTCTTCCAGGTGAGTTCCCTCCACCTGTGCCATCATCAATTCCACCAGTTCCATCATACGGAAGCCCTCCCAAGCGTGCAACTACTGATATTTCTGATTTTGCACCTGCTCCAGGTATTGTCAGAACATCTACTGGTGCATCTATTGGGTCTAATAGAAGAGCATCAACGGACTCTATCTCTAGATCTAGATCTCTTAGAGATAAAGGTGGTGTTGAACAAAGTCAAGCTGACATGGCGGTGGCTGATTTGGAATTTGAGCTTGCTAATATTAGCGGTACGTCTAATTGGTGGCTCAAAGGTGATCTTCCAGACTCTCTTGCTGGAAAGATTGGTATTGATTTGATTTACGAAATTGAATCTAATCAAATCAAAAAAAGAGGTAACAGAACTGTCAATTACCGTGATTATTATGTGTTATTCTACGATTTATCTCAATTGATTTTTGAATTAGAGTATGAATTAGAAGATCCAAGATCAACCATTCACTTTGTGAGACGTTTCACTAAACCAATTCCAATCATTAGAAAGGATTTGTTAGATAAGTATCATAGAGCCTTCAGTCAATCTATAGTTCAGAAGGCTGGTTCTTATGTTAACACCAGAGTTCATGACCCAATTGTTTCAGTTGTGCTCGATTCATTTGCTGAATCTGCAGATATTCTTAAGCCTATTGGTAATAAATCTTATGGTGTTACTATTTATAAGAATGTCAATAACACCAATGTTGCCAAGATTGATGAAATTAGAGCAGGTGATATTTTATGGATCAAGAATGGTAAATTTGTATCTCAAAAGGGACTCATGGGTAATAAGTCTACTGTTTTGGGAGGTGGAAACCCCCAAGATGCATACACCGCTATCATCTATGAGTTTGATCCAAAGAAAGAAAAATTCAAGGTAATTGAACTGGATTCTGTTGGTCATGTTAAAAAAGAAAGTTACAAGGTTGGAGATTTGAAGAGTGGAAGAATTAGAGTATTCAGAGTTGTTGGAAAAGGATATGTTGACTGGTAAACAAACTTACCATTCAATTATCGATATTCATTAATGTTTCAAACCAGATACTAGATTTGATTTTTCTCCAGAGGTTTATTCTTTCCACTTCTACAGTATCTACAGTGGTTTTATTATAGGATACTGTTTCTTCCTACGAATGCTACGTTATATGTTATTATAAAAAAATTGAATTCTTAAATTGTATATTATGCACTGATAATGTTAGTAGTTCTATAAAATTTTTTTTATTTTTCATTTCTTGCAATCACTTAAATATCCTAGACCAGTATAAGGAAACCTCTCACAAGCCAGACCCAAATCCCTAAATATAAACTAGAATACCTCACTGACAAAATTACTTTACATAAGTAGCAGAAAAAAGCGCTAGGTTAGTAAACACCCATTCTTCCAGTTTTTATTCTTTCTTTAGGTAAGAATGAAAAAAACGGACAAGACAATTGGAAAAAAACAAGAACCCATTTAAAGTAAGGAGGAGACATTAAAGAAAATCATTAAGACGGGGACAAAATCAGGATGATTAAAATATTAGCACACAACGAAGTGGTAGATAGATAAAATCAAAACTCTAGGAATGGAGATATTTAAAAATTCGGACAACATAATCAAGTTAGAATTAAGGACACTTAAAAACTAGGGAGGAAGGAGGAAAATAGGAAAAATCATTACTGACATCAATAAAAAAAAAAAACTAAACTCTGGACATGAAGAATAATTACTGATGGGAAGTGAAAAGATTAATACCAGGGATAAAAAAAAATCATTAACATGAAAAATTAAGGCTAGGGGATCATTATAATTGAGGAATCAAATTCTGGCTATTTTTTAATTCTATTTTACTTTTCTTTCAGGGACAAGCGTAGATGTGGATTACTTATTAAGGAGGATCATTAAAACGTGAAGGAGAGATATATGTATCTATTCCAACACGGGGCTCACAAAATCGGGACTTCTTAATCATTATTATGACATTGATTAATCATTACTCGGGGGAAGCTGGACACAACTAGGACACAACTAGGACACAACTAGGACAGGTCACAGGGCACGGCACAAAATAGGGAAGCTAGGGACAATCTGGCTGGACAGAAGCAGAAGGGAGGGGGGGGGGGCAAAGAAGCTAATTGATTGGCTGCATAAAAGCAAACTATGGATTATACTCGACCAAAGAAAATACAACGGTACAACTGCTGTAAAAAGAAAAGACAGACTAACGGTACAACGGGCCTGGATCTGGGATACTCACCTTTGGTGGGAGGCTTCTGAGTTCGCTTACGCTGGTCTGGAATAGCTAGATGACTGCAGGGAACGAATAAAACAACGGGACATAAGTTGGCCACGGCCAACTGGAGGGGAGGTTGAGCTGTAGATGTTAGTATCGTACGGATAACAGGACCGTCCTGGGGACATTATCAAAAGGGTACCACTTAAGAGGAGGTATACCTGAGCGAACACAAACAAGGGGCTGGGACGCTACTTATATAGAAGGGGGTCACGTGATGTGTGGTGGGGTGCGCCAGCAGGTCATTCAGGAGCCAGCATTGCGGTATCTGGTGCGCAACAGATCTAGCGGAGTGACGGTTAGGAGACTGTGCCAGGACTACCCACGGGCCACCAGAGCGAACAGAGCCATCGTGAAACCCGACCACACAGCTGGCGTAGCGTTGGACTGCGACCTCCAGTGCTGGAGCCTACCAGTGCCAACGTCGGCACGTTGCCTCGGTATCACTAGTGGATAAAGTTTGAGTCCCCAGTAGAAGATCTCCGTTTCGCGGAATTGCTTGCACCCGGATTATCTACACCTGATACGCGACGCAAATGACACCCCAGGACCAACCACTAAAACCCCCCATAGTAATAGTGTGGAAAACAACCTGTACCGGAACTAACTCAATTGTGAACCCCATGAAACAATTATGTAGTATGCTACATATGCTAAGTATGTTACGTATGTTGCGTATAGTTAAAGATAGAGTCACGCCTTAACCGTCGTTTTTAGCACCCAAAGATGCTTCAAGGCTGATGGCGGTTTTCTCCCTTACTTTCTTTCTCTCTTTCTTCCTTACTTTCTTCTTCACGTATCAGGGTTACTGACACCGCGTTTCGGGCACCACCAGCCTCACCAGGTTGCTGAAATTTGCATCACTCTGACGCTGGTTCTCTCTTGACCCACGTCGCTGTGTCAGTTCGCACCACCCAACCCGAGAGTCTTGCTACGCCGAATTTCACTTTCTAGCAACTGACAAAACAATAGACCCAGATTATAAATTGACGTTACAATCCCACCAGATCGCACGGTTGAAGTCTTGATATCAAAAAATAAAAAAATAAAAAAAAGATAGACTCGTCAATTGTGTAAATTGTCTAACTGTTCAATTGTCAAATTATATCAGTTCTGTCAATTATAATCATGTCAATTCAGTACCTGAATCCTGATTTTGTCATACTGGTGAAATATCCTTATGAGAACGGTAAACCTACCACCCAAGCCGATGGAGATCTTAAACGTTTATCGGAAACCTTACACGCCAGTGGGTTTAGTACTCAGGTTAGACCTGGTGATGGGGATGGCTTGTTAGTATTCACCAAGCTTGGTCCTAAATTCGACCAATTGGCCCAAGAAGACGTGCTTAAGAACTACGAATTCGGTGTCACCACCAAAGATGATACTTCTGCCGATAGAGCCCGTATCGTGTATCAATACTTGACCATTAAGAGTGAAGCTGGAGGAATTGGTATCACTCCAGGTAAAAACGAATGGAAATTCGTCAATGCCATTGTGCTTGTGAATCCAGATCTTGATAATGAACCGGTTGGTAATAAGGCCACTGCCATCTTCACTGATTCCAAGTTGAACACCAACAAGATCAAAGAACGCTATGGTGTAAGAGTGGCACTTTACTTTGAATTTGTCAAGTTCTACATCTCCTGGTTGATCTTATTGGCCGTGTTTGGGTTTGTTTCCTACTTCAAGGCCAAAAAGACCTTTTCCTTGACCTTTGCCTTTGTAAACTTGATTTGGGGGGTCTTTTTCATCACTTTCTGGAACAGAAAGCAACAATACTTGGTCAACTTCTGGGGAGTTCAAAACTCCCATTTGGTGGAGGAAAACAACTTCAAATTGGCCCTTTTGAACAACGACTCTCAACCAAAGAGTAATAGTGAAGGTCTTCGTTTTGTTAAACAATTGGCTTTCATTCCTGTGGCTTTAGGTTTCACTGCCGTCTTGGTGGCATACCAATTGGCTTGTTTCGTGTTAGAAATCTTCCTTTCTGAAATCTATGATGGTCCTGGTAAGGCTCTTTTGACCTTATTACCAACCATTCTTATCTCTGTATTTGTTCCTATTTTGACTATTGTCTACAACACTGTTACCAGTGCAGTTATTACCTGGGAAAACCATGATAATGTGTTCTCTCGTAACAATTCTGTGGTTATCAAAACCTTCGTATTGAACTTCTTGACCAGTTACATGCCATTGATCATCACTTCTTTCATCTACTTGCCATTTGCCCACTTGGTTGAAGAACATTTGGGTGATATCCAGACCACCATTTCTTCCAGAGTCAGAGAAGACCGTTTCTACTACAAGTACCTTATCCAATTGAAAAGACAAGAAAACTTCAAGATCAATCAGGGCCGTCTTTCTGCCCAATTCTTCTACTTCATTGTCACGAACTCTGTGATCCAATTGATCCTTAAGTACGTGTTACCAGTTGTCCTTGGTAAAGTCATTGGTACCGCCAAGGACCATTTTTCCAAGACCAAGAAGCCTGAAACTCAAGACAAGCCTGAAGAAAAAGAATGGTTGGCCAGTGTTCGTAGATCCTTGGCCTTACCAGAATACGATGCCAATGATGATTTCAGAGGTATGGTTATTCAATACGGTTACTTGATTCTCTTTGGTCCAGTATGGCCAATGGCTCCTTTGGTTGCAATTGTGTTCAACATTTTGACCTTTAAATTAGATACCTTTAAGTTGGCCAGTGGTGCTTACTTTAGACCAACTGTTCAACCAAGAGTCGATTCCATCCATCCATGGGATTACGCTTTATTCTCATTGACCTGGTTAGGTTCCATTATCTCCCCAATTATCACTGCTTTCTACCGTCATGGTACTGCTCCTCCAAAGACCTTGGGTCAATTTGCCTTGGATAAAGCCAGTACCCATGTCTCCAGTGCTACTCAATTGATCATTATCTTGTTTATTTCTGAACACGGCTTCTTCGTCTTGTACTACACTCTTTGCAAGCTTTCCAACTTGTTCAGAAGTCAAGTTGAAATCGATAACGATTTCGTTGATAACGACATCAAGTTGAGACGTGACTACTACTCCGGTAAGGTTAGACATTCTGGTCTTACCAAGGATGGTCAACCATTATCTGGATCTGCCAGTGAAACTGTTGAACAAGCTAGATCTCTCCCAGAACCAGAAACCGAAGTTATTCCTCAAACCACCTCCAACTACTCTACTTCTAGAGATGAAGACTACAGACATTCTCTTGAAGAAAAGACTAGACAATTGAAGGAAAAGCAAGCCGAATTAGATGCTGCTCAAAAGAAGAGCATTGAGAGTATTAAGGAACAAGGTGACCGTGTCATCAAGACCAAAGCTCCTTCTGGTATCAACGCCTATGCTACCATTGATAGTAATCAGCATGCTGATTTTGATCAAGAAAATGGATTTGTTGATAATGCGAAACAAGCCGCCAAAGACTTCAAGGATGATTCTAGAAACACTGGTGAGGAACTCAGAGACAACATGAGACAAAGCGCCAAGGAAACTGCAGATGAGATCAGCAGTAGTACTTCCAATAGTGTCAACAGTAAGGTGAGCAGAAAGAGCACTATCAAGAAGTTGTTCAAGAAGAAGTCCTAAGCTCATCAAATACCTATAAACGTACCAACTGTGGACCCAGTAGGTATGAATGAACGTACCTTAATGGTGAAATAATTAATGTAGAGGGATGCGTAGAAAGACAAGGTTAGAGAGAGAGGAGAGAGAGAGAGTACAATGTTCAACAGGTCTAAGAGGAAGGTAAAAGACACCCAGTGTGTATAGGATCTGTGTGGAATCGACGTCTAACAAACTCAATGGTGGAGATATGACTGTGCATTGGTCTACGTGTGACTACGAATTACTTTTATTATCTAGTGCCCATAGGCTTTATTTACATAACGATAGACAAGGACTGGAAACAGGACCACCGCCAATTAGATCAGCAATACTTGTATTAATCACCACCAATATAGCTAAGCAACAAGCTCATGGTCTCAGTGCCTGTCCAATGATGTTTTTTTTTTAAAAAAAGTTATTTATGATATGTGACCAGTAACGCTGTTACGAGTACCAAATGCTTCAAAATGCTCCCATGTAAGTCCATATATTAACTCAACTAGTTCTTTGGGGGTCTTTGACCAAAGATTGCAGTACCTACTCTGACACTAGAACTACCTTGGTTGATGGCTTGATTGAAATCGTTACTCATACCCATACTCAATTCCAAGTCAGTACCATACTTTTCATCAATGGTCTTTTTCACTTCCACCAACTTGGAGAAGTCCTTGTTCTCTTCGCTGTCAGAAGTAGATTCAGCAAATGAACCAATGGTCATCAAACCCTTGAGCTTGAGGGTCTTGCTCTCTTTCAATAAGTACTCTACAGTATCAATCAACTCTTGATCAGATGCCATGAACCCCGATTTTTGCTCTTCCTCCGACGTATTGATTTGCAAATAGATGTTGATATCAGAACCTTCCACACTGGAACGACTGGTATCCAATTTCTTACACTTTTTCAAAGTATCTATGGTTTCAACAGCATATAGATGACTGATATCTCTAGCTAAATCTTTAGCCTTACCAGTTTGCATTCCTCCAATGAAATGCCAGTTGATATCTTGAGGTAATTCTTGAGCCTTACCAATGAGTTCTTGAACGTAATTTTCACCGAAATGACGAACTCCAGCGTCATAAAGGACCATGATATCAGATGCTGGTTTAAGCTTTGAAACAGCCACTAAACGGACTGGTTTGGTGGTGGCTGCTTTATTCACTTGAGCCAAAACTGCTTCGTATGCTTCTTTCAACTCGATTTGACGGGCCTCGGTATACTTAGGGTATGTAGACATGGCTCGAGTAATTGTACGTGAATAAAGATTCCGAATCATTAACATGGGCAACGATTTGTACCCAACGACGTGATGACACTGGGGTAGGAGCACACGTGACTCGACACTCCTCATCTCGTGGCTGATCACGTGCGACACGATGTCATCTCGTCCATTTGATGTCGATTTTTCACATTACACCACAATGACTGATTCCATCTACAAAGGCGACGATTTCGAGCAAAAAGTCAGAAAACAAGTCGAGTTCTACTTCTCCGACAGTAACTTGCAAACTGACAAGTTTTTATGGAAAATTTACGAAGCCAATGATGGCTGGGTCGAATTAAAGACCATTTTAACCTTTGGTAGAATGAGACAATACCGTCCAGAAGAAAGAGTCATTGCTGCCTTAAAGGAGTCTGAACTTTTAACTCTTTCTGCTAATGAAGACATGATCAGAAGAGCCCAACCATTGAAGGAATTTAATGAATTAAAGAACATTAGAAAGAGAAATACTGTTCATATTGAAGGTTTCCCAAAGGAAGCTACTCAAGAAGACTTGGAAACTTTCTTCTCCAAGATTGTGGAACATTTACCAAAGGAAAAGGATGTTGGATCTATACGTAGAGTTAAGAGCAGACAAAAGAAGGAATTCTTTGGTGTTGTTGATGTTGAACTCAAGACTTTAGAAGATGCTGAATTTTTATTGAACAACTTAGATCTTAGTTACCCAGTCGGTGTTGTCAAGGCTGATGATGAATCTGTCGACAAGAAGGATATTTTGAAGAAGATGTCCTTATTAACTTTCCAAGAAATGAGAGAAAGTGGTAAGAGATTCGGTGTTAATGAAGTCGGTAAGAGAAGAAACAGTTTCAACGATAACCGTGGTAAGAACAAGAAGAAGTCCACCAAGAAGGATGCAACCGAAGCTATTGCTGAAGTTGCTGAAGGTGAAGCCAAGACTACTGAAACCACCGAGGAAGAAGCCAAGTCCGAAGCCACCGAATCTTCTGAAACCCCTGCCACTGAAACCAAGGAAGAAGCTCCTGTTGAAACTAAAGAAGCTGCCACCACTGAAGCTGCTGAAGCTAATTGAGCTTGTATTACCACACTGTAATTATATCAATACAACGACTCGTAATAGTGCACGTAGAAGCATAAATGGTATATGACTGGAATAATAGGCGATTGAAAATACAAAAAATTAGAAAGAACATATATATATATATGAATAATTAATTAATTAGTTTAGAGTGTGTAATCTTTCGGCGGATGAAGACAAATATGCTATTAAAGGCTTATATACTTAATATTGGTGTATTTTCGCTCTAATAATATTAATAATTAATTGTTGTCTCATAATAGTATGGAACTTATCCGAAGAGTGAGCTGAGGTTTCGTGAAGTCCTTCTTTTACAGATATCAATTATTAGCTATCTAGTTTTGTTCTAAGATGCCCATCTTGGATTTCTGGTACCTAAGAAACCTTTCATTTTGTAGCCACTCAATAAAACCAGAGAGTACATTATGATTCCTCTTTTCGAACATTTATGCGTCATCTCTTTATCTCATTACTGAATGTTTGAGGGTATAATATTAACATTAGAACTTAGACTCTTATTAACCAAAATATCTTTAGTTGGCCTGTTTTGCACCCAATACAGCTCGCACCACTTTGCTTATTTTGAAGTACAATAAGATTTTCTGTTTCTCTGGATTACTCATATTTCTGCCTTGATCCCTATCTAGTTCAATATCTTACGGGTATATTCTGTCTATCATTTACTTCTTTTTTCTAGCTCCAGGAGATACTGAGAAACCCACTCACCATAAATGATGGCTAGAGGAAGGAGTATCACCACTCATTCCGTTCCGACAATATTAAGTTCGGCGTGTTTCGCCGTTGGTCTTAGCATTCATTGGCTTATATCCGCGTGATTCCACTCCATTATACTTCTTCAACTCCGAACCCCATTGCTGGATCTATGTAGTCACGTGTGGCACTACCAACACTATTTACTTCACGTCTAAAATCTACCAAACAGACGCGTCAACCCACCATGCCTGTTCAAGACAAAACCAGAAAAGACCTCGAGTCCAAGTTCGGACCGGTCGATTCCGACCATGTCGATGTCTGGGAAAAGCTTCTGAAGTTTATGGAAATTTTTAACCTCGATGTAGAAGATCTTTTCATCAATTGGGAAACTTTCAATGTTACCAAAGTTCAAGATGATTTGCCATTAACTGTGGCCAATCTCGACATCTTCCAGGAATATCTTCAATCTTCATTATCCAAGAGCACTCCAGCAACCAAGAAGACCCGTGATCAGTCCAGTGCAATGAAAATGAAGCCAATGATGAGAAATGTGCCAGCATCAGCATCTAGTCCTACTGTACCAACCACACCAAATCTCAAGAGAAGACGCGTAAACGAACCTTCTTCGGGCCTTAAATCCTCATACGTATCGTCTCCCGGTGCCTACGATACCGCCAATGAAACTTTCCAGGCCAGTTCGCCTATCAAGAAACCGGCACAACCAGAATCAAATACAGTAATTGAGACTTTGAACCCTCATATTGAATCGGGTGAATCAGGTGAACATGCTACAAAATTGGCCGGTAATTTTGATCCTACCAAGTTCAAATTCAGAACCATGGCCATGAAATTGTTGGAATCGGGTGACGTTTTGGACGACCAGATCGATTCTTTCGCCCAATTGTTCACCGGTACTCAGTTCGGTAACCCATGTATGAGCTCGCAAACCGAGATTCTGTCTATTGGTAGAATTGTTCCAGACTCTCCATTGGATGATACTTCTCTCAACTACACTCCTAACAAATCTTCCTTTTTCTTAGAAACTTCGAGGTTCTCTGGTATCGGACAAAGAGTCAGTTTAGACCTCAGTAAATTGAAAGATTTCTCACTCTTCCCAGGCCAAATTGTTGCGTTAAAGGGAAAAAATCCTACTGGATCAGCCTTCATAGTGGACGAAATAATTACTCCTCCATCTTTGGGATTGCCAATCACCCCAAAGGAAGAATTGATGGAATATCAAGAACAATTGGCTGGTACTCAGCTTAAAGTCGTAGTTGCATCTGGTCCTTTCACCAACCCTAAAACCTTGGACTATCAACAATTATCCGATTTCACCTCAACCATCAACCTGGAAATCAAACCAAATGTGGTCATACTACTTGGACCTTTCTTGGATATCAACAACCAAGCAGTTGTTAGTGGTGATATTAATATTCCAGACGAAAAACAACAGCCTAAAACCTTGGACGATGTGTTCAGAAAAGTCATCACTCCTATCCTCAAAAAGATAGACCAAAAGATCCAGGTCATCCTCATACCAAGCTTGAATGATACTGCCGTTAAGCACTGTTCATACCCACAAGATGCTTTTGACAGAAAGAAATTCGGACTTCCTAAAAATATCAAGGTCTTCCCAAACCCTTCCAGTTTTGCCATAAACGAAGTCTTGATTGGATGCTCCAATTTGGACATTTTTGAAGACTTAAGAGATGTCAACCAAGTCGATACCTCTAACCCCAGCACAGCTTCTAGCAATAGATTTGAAAGAATCACTAACCATATATTCGAACAAAGAAGATATTATCCATTTTTCCCAGGGTCTATTAAGAGATTGGCTATACAAGATAAGGAAGAATTGGCCCAACTTCAAGGTGGTTCCGTTACCAAGGACGTAGTCAACACCACCATTGGTGGTTCATCCTTGGAAGTGCCATACCTTGGTCTTACTGAATTGGGTGACTCTTTACCAGATATTTTGATCTCTCCATCTAAGTTGAAATCCTTTGTGAAAGTCATTAAAGGTGTTGTGGTGATTAACCCTGGATACTTCTTCAGAGGTACTCAAGGAACCTACGGAGTTTTCACCATAAACCCACCAAACCCAGAAGACTCTGATAATGTGGAGCCAGTGGAAGAAGGTCTGGATAACTACTACCATAACGTGTTTAAAAGGGCCAGGGTCGATATAGTTAAGAGTTGATCAAAGTGACTGGAGAATAAACAAATTTTTAATGATACCACATTAATGGGGATTAAATTTAGCTTAATAGTGTACTATAGATAGCAATAAGGAATAATATTGGTAATTTGTAGGAAACAGTAGCATTGAAGTAATTGCTGCAAATTAGCTGCTTAGTTCCGGGCGATTTTCCCGGACCTCGTTTGACCTTATTTGAACTGGCAGAAAATGTGTGGTAGGTGATCAACACTTCCCATAAAAATTTATTGCTGTGTTTATGGCTCTGTTTGGATATGGATTGACTAGAGATTCTCATCTTTTGGGGCTGTTTAGTTGTCTGTTGAATGGGCTATACTTACTGACACACGTGGCCGGAAGTCCATTTTTCAGTCGTATATCACGTGACTGACCTATTGGGGTATTTATTGAAGAAGCCAGTTAGAAATGACTGAAACTTGACCAGACATTCAAAACTATTCGGAGGAGCTGGAATATGGTGATTCATGAATTACCCTTATCAGCTCCAATGTTGATTTATCATATACCCCCTAGCTATAATTTGAGGCATTTCATGTATAAGATGTAGGTTATAATCGGTTCATAAAATACTCTTTGGTGAAGTACTTATTCATTCACAGTTACCGATTTCCAATGAGCAGGGCTCTTTATCTCATTACTCTACTGTTTGTATTCTCGTTGTTTTGGTGCAGCTTATTCTCTACCATTTTGCATCACAAGTTACAATCGCACGCGTAACCCCAGAATCATCTTTATCAACACGATTTACCATCAACATAAGCGTGGATCCACTCTATCCAAACGGTGTGATCTAGATTAACACCATCCAATCATCTTCAAACGCCCGTGCGGCTCTATTATTTGAACTTGTAAAGGAACCTTCATCGAAGTTTCTTTCTTGACACCCACTATAACTCATAGATCAAACTTTGTTCGTGATGCATCGACGGTTCGCCATAATCACTACCAAGTCTAGAATAAGGACCTTGAACCTTTGCACTGTATCACCAAACTCTTTGAGTCTCCCCAAGCGTCAATTCACTACCTCGCAGCCTGCGTTATTGAAGCTCAGAGACTACCAAGTCAAAGCTATTGAATCAGTAACAGATGCCATTGGAAGAGGTGTACGACGGCCAGCGGTTGTTTTAGCCACTGGAGGTGGTAAAACCGTGGTATTCTCTCATTTGATCAAGAAATTATCGCCCTTCACTCCCCAAAGGGGTGAGAAGACCTTGGTTCTAGCCCATAAGGAGGAATTGGTGCTTCAGGCTGCAAATACATTATCACAAACTTATCCTGATAAAAAGGTAGAAATCGATATGCGTAACATGAAACCATCACCAGATGCGGATATCATTGTAGGATCAGTACCGACCCTAATAAGAAACACTCGGTTGCAAAAGTATGATCCTACCGATTTCAAAGCAATTATTCTTGACGAGTGTCATCATGCTACAGCCAATTCATGGATCAAGATCCTTAAGTATTTTGGTGCTGATACCAAAGAGCTGGAAATTTACGTTCTTGGATTCACTGCTACTTTAGAGCGTAATGATGGTAAGAATCTAGGTGAGATATTTGATGAAATAGTATACGAAAGAAGTCTTCTTGAAATGGTCAAAAATAAGGAATTGGTTGATGTGAAGTTCTCATCGATAGACGTCCATGTAGATTTGAGCCACGTTGCTTCTAGAAGGGATGACTATCAGGTTTCTAGTCTTTCAGAAGCCATGAATACTGCTGATGTTAATTCGGTGGTGGCTCTATCATATATCAAGCTACAAAAAGAGTTTAATTTCAAGAGTACATTGATCTTTTGTGTGGATATAAATCATTGCAAGACCTTATGTGGTGTTTTACAAGACCAGGGAATCAATGCACAATATATCACAGGAGAGACTTCCAAACATGAACGTCGAGCTGTTATTGAAGATTTCAAGAATGGTATTATCAATGTCCTTTGCAATGTTCAAGTTTTCACTGAGGGAACAGATATTCCGAACATAGACTCATTATTCTTAGCAAGACCCACTAAATCAAGGGTGCTTTTAGTCCAGATGATTGGAAGAGGGTTAAGACTATATGAAGGAAAGACCTATTGTCATGTCATTGATATTGCTGGAACCAAAGGTACGGGTATCCAATCGGTTCCAACATTATTTTCGCTTCCTCCTGATTACCAGATCCATGGGAAGTCATATGAGCAACTCACAGAAGAAAAGAAAAATTACGATATAGAACAGGAAAAGTTAAAGAAAGAACTTGCAGATCAAAAGCAACAATTGAAGCTCGTGGAAATGCAACAAAAGAGCAAAGAATTGTTTGAGATAGAAGATGTCATGCAAAAAATAGATTTAAATGTATCCACCTATGATGGGTTTATGGCATTAGAGAAGGAAAGCACCAAAAAGTATCAACTAATTAAAGTTGTAAATGAAGAATTTGAGCAGAGCTTTTTCCCGTGGGTAAGATTGGAGTACGATTTATGGGGAGTTCAAATGGAAAACTCCCAATTTCTCTTGATTCGTAAAATAGATGAAGACTGGAGTTTGACTTTGAACAGATTTGCAAGTAATCAACAATTGATTTCCAGTAATTTCATGTGTCCAAGACAATCGGTGATTTCTGAGGTTTCCAAATCGAAAAATCTTCAAAGTGTGTTGAATGATGCAGACAAATTAATCAATTCGCTCGATAAATCGTTTAGGTTTAGAATGAAAGGATCTCAGAAACTATTGACTGATAAACAAGTCGAATACCTTCTTCCCAAATTGCTCCAGAAACTTAACCAAGCTTATGATGTCACTACTGATTTGGAACAAAAACTAGCCAAAGAAGTTCGGTTGTTGACCAAAAGACGCGCTGGAAGCTTGATTTTTGCATTCAAGTATTCGAAGAAAGCGCTTTGGATCCGCTGGGAACTCCAGAAAATGGTTGGTCCCGATAGAAAGGCCCAATCAACTATTAAAAAGAGCAACATTATACGAAGAGAGATCACTGAGCTCAAGCAACAAATTCGACATGAAACCAGGGAATAATGACAAGAAGCAATTAACAGGTACGCAGATACCATGCAACTTCAAAGATCATCTCCAAAGCTTGTTCTTGTCACTTTGACACCACTGATAGTTTGTTTGTTGACAAGGACCTGTGTTTTGGGTGCAAAAGCGTGTTGCAACTGGGTTTGTGACAGCTTTGCGACCACTACTAATCTGAAACATCTGGACACACAGCCCCAGGACCAATCCCAATTACACTTGTGTTAAAGTGTCCCATGAAGCACTAATACATAGCATATTGCTCTTCTTCTCATGTACATAGACTAAATCACAAGCCAGCGTTTCATGTTGTCTGACTAATCCTGCCATCACTGGAATTACTAATACTGACCGCGCATTAATACAAATATGTAAGAATACCAGCCGTTCTTTCCAGCCGTCCCATTTTTGATCGTTATCTATAGGAACTGGCCTCTTGCTTTCCGCTCGCTTGTTATACTCCAGAAACCCCAGCCCGTAACGTCAACGAGACGTTTCCAGTACCTGTATCATCCTGAAACGGACGCAGATTGTCACGTGACCTCACCACTATAAACACGTTTGATCGTGAAGTCTAAACAGATCACCACCACCATGAAGCTCTACAATCTCATACTCCTAGCCTCCACGCTATTCTCCCTAGCCTTGGGGATGCCTGAGGTCATCACCACCGGAGACGCCGAAACCATCATAAATAATCCTACTTCTCCTCACACCAACAACTGGGCTGTGTTGGTGTCCACCTCTCGTTTCTGGTTCAACTATAGACATATGGCTAATGTGCTTAGTATGTATAGAACCGTGAAGAGATTGGGGATTCCAGATTCCCAGATCATCTTGATGTTGTCTGATGATATTGCCTGTAATCCAAGAAACGCATTTCCTGGTACTGTGTTCAATAACATGGATCAAGCCATTGATTTATATGGTGAGCTGATTGAAGTGGATTATCGTGGATACGAAGTTACGGTGGAAAACTTTGTTAGATTGCTTACTGATAGATGGGATCCAGACCATCCACGTTCCAAGCGTCTTTTGACCGATGAAAACTCCAATATCTTTATTTATTTGACTGGACATGGAGGTAATGAATTCTTAAAGTTCCAAGATGCTGACGAAATCGGTTCCTACGATATTGCCGATGCTTTCGAGCAAATGTATGAAAAGAAGAGATATAATGAAATATTCTTTATGATCGATACTTGTCAAGCTAACACTATGTTTGAAAGATTCTATTCTCCTAATATTTTGGCTGTTGGATCATCTGCCCTTGATGAATCTTCATATTCTCACCATTCTGATATGGATATTGGTGTTGCTGTCATTGATAGATTTACTTACTATACTTTGGATTTCCTTGAAAAAATCAAATCGAATTCTAAGGAAACCATGGATAGTTTATTTGCCGAATATACTTTTGAAAATATTCATTCTACTCCAGGGATCAGAACAGACTTGTTCAAGAGAGATATTAATGATGTTAGACTTACTGATTTCTTTGGAAACATTCAAAACGTTGTTATTGATGATGTTGAAGATGATATTTTATATATTGCTAATCATAAAGAAAACGGTACTTTGGTTGTACAGGATACTCCCGCAATCTCCCCAAGACCTCTTGCCAAGACTGCATTTGATTTCCCTGTTAGTGAAGCTGCATGTGGAACCAATAAGGGTAGATTTGTTGCTGGTTTGGTGGTGGCTGGTTTAGCTGCATTATGGGTTGCCAAGTAAAGCAACATAAAAGAAAGAATTATTGAGCCGGCAATCTTCTTGCATATTTTGAAATCGCCATAAATAGGATACCATAGCATAGTGTACATTAATATAACTTCTTATTATCAGAACCATTATAGTGCTGATTGGTAATACGTTACGTAATCTCAAAATTCCAATAATCGTAGATTAATCCTGTTCATAACAGGAGACATACATTCGAGGGCTTTCTGGAGTGAATAATGTATTTTCGATTTCTGTCTATATTCAGATGGAGTTAATAGCTGTTCTCTCTGTTCAACCACGTTTTGCATACCCAAGACTAGTATCGACAACACAGCTAGTTCTGGTAATTTGCTACCCAGACCTCGGACCTTCCCACTGCACATCATGGCTCTACAATCCTTTACTTTGGTACCTCTACTGCTCTCTCTACTCTCTGTCTCACATCTGTCTCACTCTGTCTCAGTCGTGTTTCAGTCCTGTACCGACACTCGCGCGACCCAATCCATGTTTAAGTTAACGCGCTCCATAAACAAACATCATCATCATCATCACAACCAAACCTCCCATCATGCTGGCGCCCGTTTCTGCTGACGAACTCTTCCTGGTCGTGGCTTCCAGAGACAGCACCAGCGAAGACAAGCTCCTTCACATCCAACACCTCAAAACACACGTGAAGAAGGATTTGGTCGATATCAATCAAGTTCCTAAGTATGTGGAGGCATTGGCCATAGCAGTAGATATACCTGATCTTGGGATCCTGACGGTCAGTTTCAGTGTTCTTTCACATCTCGTCAAGAGAGTGTCGATGCAAGACCGTAGTGGGTCTGTTTTGAAGAGCCATAGCTTCTTGGTGTTACCCATAATTATCAATCGATTGGGGGATTCAAAGGCAAGTACTAGAAGTTCTGCTAGAAAAGCATTGGAGGCTTACTGGTTTTCGGCTCCAAAGCAAGTAGAGGAATCTGTGTCTGAAATTGCCTTGAAACACCGGAATCCAAGCATCAATTTAGAATCGATCTTGTGGTTAGACCACATTATTACCAATATCAATCAACACTTCAAATTAACTCCTTTCCTTCCTGGATTAGCACGTTTATTAGCATCAAATAACTCACATCAAGACTTGGTCGATAGTATCAAGAGCTTGTTCTCTGATTACTACAGTTTGAAACAGAATAGATTATACAAGTTTGATTTGGCAAAAGAGTTGGAGTCCCATAATGTCCCTATGGCCTTGGTAAATGAAATAATGAATGATCTAACCGGATATACTGAGCTGGTTGGTCCTCCTATGCCAGTCATGGAACCAAAATTGACTACCAGGAAATCTTCTACAGAGCCTAAATTACCCACAAGAACTCCATCTACATCTACATCTACATCTACATCTACATCTGCAACTACAAGAGACTATAAAGAAGCTTCTCCCGCCCCACAAGCAAAGGTATCCTCTCCAGCTCCAGTCCATGCTTCTGCCCATGCTTCTGCTCCCCTTTCATCGACCTCCTTCCATACAGTAGACCCAGACAAGTCGATTGAGATCCCATCTGAACTCCAGTCCATTCTTGATAAAGCAAAGTATACCCTAGACCCTTCACTATCACCAATTAATATCCAAGATACCCATCTGCTCAATGATTTCACCAATAGCCTTTTGACTGTGTTCAATGGTAAAGAAACCGAATTTAATTGGACCTCTAGAGAAAAGAGTATCATTAAACTAAGATCATTAATCAGAGGGAACTCTCCAGTGGATTATAAGGAAGATTTGGTCATGTACTTGAAAGAAGCAGCTGATCCAATCAATAAGGCCATTACCTCTCTCAGAACCACCTTAAGTTCCCATGGTTGTAACTTCGTGAAAGAATGTGCCATTATATTACAAGCCGATTTCGATCCATTGGTAGAAGTAATTCTTCCTTCTTTAATCAAGCTTTGTTCTGCTACCAAATTGATCGCTTCTACCAATGCTAATCATGCTGTCACTGCTATTATAGCCAGTTGTTCATACAATTATAGAATCTTACAAAAAGTGCTGAGTTGTGCTCATGAAAAGAATATCAACCCTCGTACTTATAGTGGAGTATGGTTGCAAATTATCCTCTTGAGATTTCATGATAACCATTCTTTCCTTTCTACTCATACTACAACAGCTTCTGGTATTAATGTCACTTTGAAGATTGTACAGAAGCTTTTGGCAGATCCAAATCCAGCTGTTCGTCAAGTTGCTAAGGATTCTTTCTGGTGTTTCTGGTCTAAATTTGCTACTGAAGCAGAATCTTTATTGACAAAATTAGAACCGAATATTGTGAAGAATCTTGAGCGTTCTAGACCAAGTGCTGCTTCTGGTATCATGCCACCAACCGTTCTTAAAAAGCAAAGATCTTCTATCAAAGAATCAATTATTCAAAGAAATAAAGAATTGAAAACTAAACAACGAGAAGCTTCAATAAATTCAAGACCATCCTCAAGAGTTTTATCAGATGCTGACCCAAAGAATGCTCCTCCTAAACTTGGTGTTCCTAAAAGAACATTATCTACAAATTCTAGAACCAGTTCAAGATCAGCAACTCCAACAGAAAGACATAGGGTAGTAAGAGCAGAAAATAAATTTGAACCACAGGCAACAAGACATGGGTCTTTGAACCAAGAACAGCACTCAAGGAGTGATGCTTTTGTATCGCATGCCACAAAGCCAGCTCATAACTTCACTGTTCCACCTGCCCAACCTTTAAGAACAGAAACTTCTAAGCCGGATTCCTTTTCATTGAATCACAGACAAGAAAAGTCATCTGAACCATTAAAATCACCACATGGCTTCGATAAACAAAATGATCCTATACTTAAATTCTTATCATCTAATCAAACTAGTCTTATTGAAGAAGGTATCAACTTATTGAAATATGCTATTTTAGGAAATGAAGATTTATCATCAGAGGTCAATGTCTTGTTAAGAAAAATCTCTATTAGAGATCCATATTTACTTAGTCCATTGTTTCTTTCTGCTGATAACTTATTCAGAAGAACTTATCAATTCTTTTATCCAGAAGATTTTCTTCGTATTTGTTGCATAGTAATTGACCCAATCTCTGACAGCAAAATTGAACTGATTCTTTCCCTTGTTGATGCTAGCCAAATCTATGAATCTATTACTAAGCTATTATCATATACTATCAGCACTTCTAATATTCTAGATGACGATGAATTGACTATTCAGATCATTAGATTTAAGTCAAGTATAATGAAAATGTCTATTTCATTTTTATTGAAAGGATTGGATAGTATTCCAATTAGTGACAGTTATTTCCTGAAACTTACTGCCAATCTTCTTGAATTGGTCAGCTTATTGAAATCAACTGAAGTCTTCCCTCTTTTTGCTAACTTGATGGTTAAATTGTACTCTATCAATCCAGTTCTTTTCCTGTCAGAACTCGAATTGGTTGATCAAAGCACTAGAGAGGAAGTGGAATTACTAATCGGTATTGATGGTAATAAATCTACTGCTAACAAGATGAGCCATTTAGGATCATTATTTGAATTGACTCAAGTCAATCATAGAGGGGATATTGATAAATTTTCACCTGTTAAGCTCAATACTGAGTTTACCATGATAATGCCAGTAATGAAGGATAACAACGAATTCACTTATTTGCCAAAACTTAAGTCAAATGAACCTTCGCAAAATGTACAGAATGATAAACAGATTGACAAAGGTGAAGGTGAAGGTGAAGCAATGGAAGTTGATAAACCAGAATCAACAGAAATTCCAACATCGCAAGATAAATCAATCGAATTGCCTGAAAAAGATGTTATATTTACTGAACCTATCGAACCAAGAGAAGATGGCATTGACGTTGAAAAGTCAATAGAACAATTGGAAGATCACGTCTCAGCTAATGATATCAATGCATCAACTGACTCAATCAAAATCAATCCATTGGTTAGCAAATCTAAAGATAGCTCTAGAAACAGTTCTTACAATGAAGTTTCTCCTAAAGGGGAAATTAATATTTCTGATGATATTATCCGTTCCCATGATTATCAGGATGTTTTCAAGGATCCTAAAGAAGGGAGAAGATCTAATTTATTCAGCAAGATAGAAAGTGATAATTCTATTGAGATCGTTGATGACTTTGCACAAGTTACATTGACTGGAGAAATAGAAGATAATAATTCAATGAAGAAGTTTATGGAGAAAATTGATCCGTTGAACTCAATTTCAAACAAGAATAAGCAAATCAATATATTTGAAGATGCAAAAGGATCTCCCCAAAAAGTGAGAGATTATAATTACAATGAATTGAATTGGTTTAACTTTCAACTTGCAAGACAATCTGTTGAATGCTTAAATGAGGAAATGGAAAGTCTACCTATAGAACACTTTAAAGAAATTTGTTCGAACATTGGCTCGAATAAAGTAAGTGGACAGGACTTCATATCTGCATTAAACTATTTGCAAAATCTTGACTTCTCTGACTTGGACTTCCATAGCTATTTCGAAAATGAAGGTAAGGCCTTATTGGAAACCTCTTTGTGGGAATTCTTCCAACAAGCTGAATCTGTCACACAACCAAATGTGTTAAGTGGAATCGTTCTCCTTAAACAACTTCTTATCAACAGATGTATATTAGATTTGAACATTCTTTGGAATACTTTGCTATCCCTTACGGCACAACCAAACTTCAATGGAGAGTTGGTACATGCTGTTGAAGAAACATTCGATGAAATGATCTCAGGACTTTATGGTAGTCCTGATTTATTCACTTGTGTGATTCATTCTTTGAATGTGACTAAGGAACCAACTAGAACATTACTTTACATTTTGAGCTCTCTTTCGAAGTTGTTGAATGCTTCTTTGACTGTAAGTGATACCCTTATTGGACAAGTTGACCAAGGACTCTCAAAATTGATGAACAATGGTGCTGTTGAAATAAGAAGAAATGTGATTACGAACTATAGTATTTTGTTGAAAGCATCTAGAGTCAATAGTAATATGGCTAAGGGAGAAGGTAAGAGTGCTATAGAGCGAGTGATACTGAAGCTCAGTTTACCTCAGCAGAAGTTGATTGAGTTCTATAGTCATGAATAAGGTAAACCAAAAGTAGTGTTATATTTCAGGGTTGATAGAAAGGGTTTTAAAATTAATCGGTTATTAAGGTATATAGTGTAACAGTATCAATAATACATGTGAATTTATAGCATAATGTACTGGACTATAATCCCCAGAAAAGTTGATACAATGAACGAATGATTAGTGTGTGCGTGTGTCCATACATGAACATGTTGAAACTTACATGTAGTATTTCGCAGCCAAAAGCATGATAATTTTGCAGCAAGTCATGATAATTCCAATACTGAAACAGCGTAGTCAGATTTATATACCCCTACAAATGTACGGCTTTCGGAATTCTGGCACCCTTATGCGTAAAGCACCTGGCCAGTTTCCGTTTCAGCCATTATCACGACTGTTATCTGACATAGTTAACGGCTCAGTTACTTAAGTGAGATTTGAATTGTAGTTGCAGCTCACAAGAAACTTCAGTCAAGTCTTGTGATATTACAACTCTATGACATGCCAAGTAGTTAAAGCACTCAACACAGCCGAATACATTTACTTCGTCTGGTGCAACTCTTTCGAAACGAAACTGCCTGAAACATTTTGGAACATTCCCTTATGAAGAAATGATTCAGTACTGAAACCAGGTGAGGAAAAACCAGAAACATCGAAACAATTTAAATAGTTCACGATAATTCTGTTTTATAGTTTTGTTGTTAAAGAAATTGACTCCTTTGTTGCTTTGGCTGATTCGCTGACCTTGTTTACTTGTTGCTACACTTTTAAATCATTATAATATACTCATTAGATAGAAATAAAGGATCATAAATACATAGATGAATAGAAAGTACATGCGTGAGAGATTATGCCATGATGGCAGTCTATAATGGTGATGATTATAAGTTCATTACATGAAGCATGGCTCCATGGGTTGTGACGAGGGTTCCTTTATGGTAGTCTCATTGATTGTGATGCTGGAGTTGAAGTGAGGTCTTTGGGGGAGAAGGGGATTTCGGTATGGTATTGGTTGGGTGAAACGATGATTCTGCTGACTAGAGGGCTGATGGCTGATGGCTGATGGGATTAGAACACTGCAAAAATGTTAACATTCTTGAAGAAAGAAGATGAAGGGGTCGCAACTAAGCGGGTTGTGGTGATTCTCGAGTGACTGATTAACTATTCCTCATCTTCCTTCTTATTCATCACCTTGGTGGCACTAGAATTAACCACCTCCTCCATGGTGTACCCAACAGTCTTATGTCTGTCTATTTCAGGTTTGGAGATACCTCCTTTCTGATACATTCTCTTTTTGAATCTTTGCTGGTTGAATGGATATTGCTGGACAGGATAGTTACTGGTAGGAACGTATTCCTCATTCATAACCATCCAAGGTTGGTGCACCTGGACCATTTGATCCATTGATCCATACATAGCACTAGGTGGTGGTTGTTGCCAATAGTCAGGATCATGACGGACATAGTTGTACATCGGCACATCAATAGGGTGTTGATAATATGATACTGGTACTTGATGGTCATAATATTGGGGTTGTTGGTTTATGGATTGAGGGAATGAATGAGTAGATGGAGTAGTACGGAAAGATGTTTGATACTTGGCAGATAATGGAGGTTGTTGATATGCTGGGAAGAATTCATCTGATGCTGAAGGAATGGGACCATACTTAGCCGATTTTGGAGGTGGTGGAGCTTGTAATGCAGTGGTGGAAATAGGAGGTAAAGGAGTTTTCAAGGGTTGTGTTTGTTCAATGAGATACTCGTCATTATAAGCCACTTGATTAGAGGTAGAAGTAGCAGATAGTATTTTTGGTTGCATGAAGATAGAAGGATCCAAATCATAATTATCATCCATTAAGTTACCATAAGCACCTCCTGGATGATAATTTGGATCCAAGTTAATATATTCTTCATTCATTACTTGGTCATTTGGATCAAAATAATCAAGAGGGAAATCGTCTTCATAATCTGAATTTGTTTTATATTGAGCAGGAGTTTCTTGGTGGGTGAAATTGGGAGCTATAGCAGCCCCAGGATTGGTGGTAGTAGTGGTAGTAGCATAACCTCCTTGATTGGGTTTATTTGAAGAAGATAATGATGATGATGGACCTTCCATTGCTGAATTATCGGTTAATTTCTTTTGAGATTCCATATGTTCAGCTAATTGAGTGAATAAACTAGCATTTTCATCATATTTGAAAGATTTAGCTGGTTCTTTATGAGCAATCGTGGTTGGACTTTGACCAAGTTTTTCTTTCTTTAAATCTCTTTCTAATGCATCCGCCATTAATTTATCATGAGGAACATTAAACCAAAAAAACACCTTTTGTTTCTTTTGAGTTCTTAAACAAGAATTTTTAAATAAAAATTCTAAAAATTCTGATCTTGGAGGTTCTAATATAGCATCAGTATCACATTTTAAGTTTCTTAAATCAGAAAAGATTCCTTCTTCAAATTTCTTTCTATCAATGATTTTTCTACCAAAATGATTAAATTTATATACAATACAACGAACGATATCTGTCCCAGTTATAAAGTAAAGATTATTCCAAAATACACAACTAACGAACCCTTCATCATGATTTAAATAATATCTTCTAATGACTTGATTTTCTTGCCAATTTGCTGGGGCAGTTGCTAGAAAGAATTTTAAATCTTCAATAAATCTTAATGATTCTTTAACATCTTCATTTGAGGTGGACTGATCGTCCTCGAATTTAACTTTTAACTTATTTGACATTGAACGAATGGATTTGATGGTTTAAATATGGGCATTTATTTGTGGATTTTAATGAATTCACAACTTGTGGAGGATGGGTAAAAAAAAAAAAAATAAATAATTTAAAATCAGTTTTGATGTAACAACAAAATGAAAATGATATAGTCCGATTTAATCAACACTTGTCTTATCGATTTTACAACTTATATTGATTTAAAAAAAAAAAGAATTGAATCAAATCAAAGGTCGCACGAACTTTTGACCAACAAGTGGAGACAAAGAAAGACAGTAAAATCAGTCGCGTATCAAAAGGGTAAAGGGAAGGATGGATAAAAGATTGATATTAAACGGATAATGATGTTTGATGTTTGATAATCTATTTGATGTTACAGACTAGACAGATAAATGTTTCGAGTCAAGTCTCAAACTCTCATTAAATTCGCAATTGAAACCGTTTAAACCCTTGAGGTCCGACGGGAGGGTTTATATAGTTGAACAGATTTGGGTGTTTTGTTGGAGTTTCAGATCTTTGAATGTAAAACACAACACAAAACACATCTAAGTGCGAGGCCGCACATGGTCTAGACTCCTGCACCTTTAATTATGGGATTGGCAAGGGAACGAGGTGATTTTAGCAGTATGTCCGGGTAATTTTCTGAAACAAGCTGGTTTGAGTGTTGTTTAGAATTACCGTTTGTGGGTGCAAATCACAATATTATGGCATCGTAAATGGTGCAGACGAGGAGCAACCAGCTCCATCATGGATGCCGTATGCATAGTTCTGTCAATGATGGGCTTATTCTCGGTTTATCTTCCGCCTCTCTCTCTCTCTCGCTCTCCCCTTTTTGCCCCTACTTGGCCTACTGAACTACATCAGGTTGCCTCATTTGATACTTTTCCATCCGCATTGGGCACTTTGCGCCACATCAATTCGCCCAACAATTCATTTTCATCCCTTGGGAATCGTGGCCAATGCCTTACCAAATATATATCATCAATTGAAACCACAATTGATATCTATAACTTAAAAACCATCTTGGAAGGAAAGATAAAAAAAAAAATATCTATACACTCCAAGTGTCTCGATATGTTTAGTTTGGTACCTGGTGATGCCCCCATCTCATCTCTATTGTTCCCACACAAACGCTCTTATTCTGTTATTGTTTCTTGAATAAAAGTTCTCACCTGAAACAACCAGGCCAATCCCCCAAAAGGTACCGAATACAAAAAAAAAGGTACCGATTAAGAAAAGTATCGCTAAAAATAGTTCCGTATTGGGTGGATTTGAGTACAAAATAGTAATGGCTTATTATTATTGTGAATAAGTCCCTAATCTTCCCAATAATGTGATTGTTAGTTATACCTTTTCTCGTCAGCATTCTATTGACCAGAATTCGTCAATGATACGAATTGCTATTACTGGTGGGTGGTCAATTGAAGACTTACAGTGTATTTCAAATTTTGAAATATAATAGGAAAGTTGGATCATTGATCGGATGATCAGGAAAGAAAGAGAGATTTTCTTAATATTTTATATATATTTTTTTTCCTTTGTGGTGCTTGGGTTATTTTTCTACTTATTCAGGTACCAAACAGTGAAAATAGTTAGCCACTTGAAAAATCATGCATTTCGTAAAAGAATCTTCAATATCGGGTAAGCGATGACGAGCTGTCGGTACCAGGGTGGGCTATAGTATGTCAAGACCATTCATTCTTTGCATCATCACGTATCATCCTCAGGTTGTGGCTGTTAATTTTGATTCAGCTGTCATGGTTGCGAAAAACCTGAAACTGGCACATAACCCAGAAACCAGCCCAGCATCAATGTAGATCAGTACAAAAACCGGATAACCCTGGACAAGTCTCGGGCCTAGACCATCCATAATAGCTAGTTCCTCTCGTAAATTAAGGTTGTAATGCAGAAACCATTAGGAGAGGTTGTTTTTTTTTTATGTCTTCTTGAAGCAACCATGATGAGACGAGATGGTTAGTTCGCCAAGCAACGAAGCTTTTCAATTACTCTGGGTGAGAGGGTAAGACCTTGCTGGGTAAGACCTTGCTGGGTAAGACCTTGCTGGGTAAGACCTTGCTGGGCAAAATAGCAAAAACTGGGTGTTGGTCGAGAATACTTTTCCTGGTTGGCTTAGATCTCCTTCTCTCCTTTAATCCTACTCTTTCTCTCTGGCCTCAATATTGACAAAGGGTTCATTCCTATTATGGTTTACGGTGATAGATATTTTTTTTTAGTATAGTTAGTCCAGATTATAGTACTATAGTCATGCGCCCTACGTTTCAACTGCTAAATGTTGATTCGTTTCTGCAACAACTACAACAACGATTTTTAAAAATAAAAAAGGTTGGGAACCCAATTGGACTGTAAGCATGAACTAAAAGTTAGGGAACCGTTATTTCCAAGTCTCCAAATAATATCAAGAAATCAGTAACTACAAAATAATGAGAAAATATTAGAAAAACCTGGACCTCAACCACATTATCCCATCCCGTCAGGATGTGGTCTTTCCTAGTGTTCTTTCTTATACCAGAACCACCAACCCCAACCCAGGAAATCTCTTGATGAAAAGAACATCTGCTCGAAAAACCGACATACATATACTTGTGCCAATTGTGCGTACGCTAATCTGCTATCCCTCCTAATAGGGTCTACCCAAATCAGGAATTGATCTACATGGAAATCACCCAGATCTCCAATAGTCTTTTCCTAACTCACTCACCATCAACACTGTTATTACTCTATGTTGTCTCTATCTTGTCTATCTCTAGAAAGCCGTCCCATTATACATACCTTTGCTTGTTGTCTTCTTGTATTAAAAATTATTTTGCTTATATATTTTTCACCATTATTCTCTAGGCTATTCGCATCATGCTTATACCATGGAACGGCGAAACAGGATTCTCTTCTGATACAGCTACTAGTGACACATACATGCATACCAGCACACACTGTTGGATAAGTCCGATGGTGCTGCTGGGAATAACTGTTTGCGCACATTGTATAAGAGCAGCTGTTCCCCTGAATTTTGGATTGTTTGCTAATAGCTCTATTGTGCTCGTCTAGGTACCAACAAAACGACTACTAAAAACGAACAATCCAAACAAACAGAAAAAAATTCCAGACCCCAGAAACCCCAGAACCCCCAATGTTTCTATTTAAAGATTCGTGACTCGTTCCTTTAAGTGATGCTTTGATTTGACATTGAAGATAACCTACGTATTTTAATCGTCCCCCTCTCTATGCGTTTACGAGCCTTACTGTAACAACTGGTGTTGATATTTCTACACTTTTATGTGGGTATTGTTTCAACTGTATGCTTACTATTCATTCGCTCCTACTTACGGGTGACGATCACAAATCTCGAGCCGCGATTGCACCTCGTATTCGAAAACCGTCGGAAGATCTTCTATGCTGGTCGTAGCCTCGTGATTCCATGGGTCTTCTTTATCGAAAGAGCCACTTCATGGTTTCACTGAAAAATAAACTTATAAACTTATGGTGGCCGATGAAGAATAATGCTGACACGTAAAGGTATTGTTTCAGAAGTCACATGTGAGGTCCCCGAATTGCAGAGAGAGATTCATCAAAGATCATAGGAAGAAGACTATACGTAGTAGCAAATGTGGAAAAGAAAAACTAATCATAGTCGCTCCAATCCTTCTTGTATGAGTCTATCCAATCAAAACTTCCATTGATAGGGACGGAACTAGGCTTGAATGAGTCCAAGTTGATAGTATCCATTTTCCGAGTAACATCTTCCATTCCCTTTCTTTCGGGTTTAGGTTTGGATTGTGATCCTCTTCTAAATGGTGGAACATACTTCCCACCATTAGAACAACCAGGATTATCAAAATGATTGGATCCAACTGAAATTGGTCTCTTGTAAGCTGAAAAGGCAGAATTTCTTCTACCATGACCATTGATGCTTCCATTCTTCATACTGGTATCAGAAAATGATTCTGGAGTAGCTGTAGCACTTCCACGGAAGTTTGGTTTCTTGAATTGAACTGGTTCTTGTTTACCAAGTTCAAAATCATCTTCAAGATGGAAAACTTCATCGTAATCATTGCTTAAACTTAAATTATCAATTTCTTCTGTTAATGGTGCGACAACTGGTGATTTATTATACTGTGGAGATCTCAAATATGGTGGAATATACTTACCACTGGATGAAGCAGGGCTTTGTTGAGAACTAGGATGAGGATTAGGATGTGCCAAATTATGGAAGGTGCTGCCAACTGAATTAATTGGTGTAAATCCTTTACGAGGTTTACCTGTTGAAAACAGCCTAGACTTTCTTCTGGCACCTCCTCCATGATAGCTATGATCGGATTGATAATCATGACTGGCATTATGACGATGTGTAATATTATTGTTGTTGTTGTTGTTATTGTTGTTGCTGTTATTATTGTTGCTGTTTTTATCTTTTGGTCTTCTTTTATAATTTTTTTTCCATGATCTTGGTTTTCTGCCTCTGGTTCTATTATCTCTTCCATTCTTGGGAGGACCATTAAACCTTTGTTCTCCATATTTATCCATATAATGATTGAAGACGGACTTAGGAGTGAAAAAGTCCTCCCTGATGAACTTATTGTTATTAAACCGTCCATTATTTTGAGCTGGTTGGGTGTATGAGGCCACATTGAACGGTTTACGAGTGTTTCTAATATTGCGGTTAGCTCCACCGATTGGAATGGGTTTCAAATTGGTGTTGGAAGATAACAATGCATCGGCACGATGATTATGAGGAATTGGATCTTCAATAGAAACCTTATGATGAGGTTTTGGATTATCGATTGGCACAGCATTCTTTTCATCAAAATCAATTGGAGCATGATGCTTTTCGACTGTATCCTCATCAAAATCAGATGTCGTAATAAGTGGGGCTTGTTTGGCGGGAGAAATGGACATGACTGGATCTGGTTTGTTAAAGAATTCATCTTCATCATATTCCAATTCATCTTCATCTTCTTCCTCATAATCAGAGCCCCAATATTCTTCATCAATAGTAAAGTACTTAAGGTTGGTTAATTCTGTTTTAAGACTGGCCAAGTCTCTATTTGTAGGGTCAATATTGAGACAATATCTAAGAACTGAAAACATATCACCACTCATAGTACTAAAGATATCAAACAAGGCTTCTCTGTTACCAACAAATTGAAGGAATCTTTTATCCGAATAATTTGCAACTTGGAAAGGATTTTTATGAAACACAAGAGTTAATAAAATGATACCAACAGACCAAATATCGATCTTGGAAGCATCATAACTTTGTATTTCATCATCAAATAATTCCGGAGCCATATATCTTTCCGAACCAATATCAAACTCAGCTCTATTGGTAATTGTCTTGGTGGTGGTTGCTAAACCCCAATCACATAGTTTAATGGACCAATCTTCAGCAATTAAGATATTTTCCGGTTTTAAATCACGATGATAAACACTGTGGTCATGACAAAATTCAAGCGCATTTAAGATTTGATGGAATACATCTTTAATATCTTGAGATGTTGAAGGACCTTTGCCATTGTGTATAGCTTCATAAAGATCACCTCTTGAACAATATTCTAAAATTAAGCATGAATCAAAATGATCATACAATGAAGAAATATTAGGATGAAGACCTAAGATTTGATGGATTTTGATTTCCTTTTGAGCCTCATCAAACAAACTCTTATAAATGGATTCTCGGGAAGGTTTAACTGAATTTGACCCTGACCGGAGTCTTACGGGACTGGATGAAGGACGAGACGATTTATTTTTCTTATAATCAACAGGATAAATGAACTTGACAGCAACGTACTTGTTACCATCTTTAGTATCTTTGGCAACAGAGACTAAGCCGTAGGACCCTTCACTGATATCGGCAACCTTGAGGTATCTGTCTCTAAGTAGGTCGCCAGCATCATATCTCTCGTATTGGTCCATGGTGATTTTAGTATGGGGCAAGAAAAAATGAGACTGAGGTTTTGGGGAATGCTAATGCTTAATGCTTCATGCAATGAGGAGTTTATGATAAATGGTACTAAGAAAACAACGTAGATGGATCTGTTGATGAGTGGATGAGTAGATGATATAAGCTTTGATGACGTAAGCTTCGTCTTTTTTCTAAAAAAATGTATTTATATCAACGGTTTAGGGTTCGGTAATGGTGGCTACCAGGCTACCAAGAATGAGCAAAGGATGGACCTAAACAGAAGGGAACGATTCGCGTGGGGACTCTCTGTGATCACCTGTGATGCTAGAGGCTAATGCGATGGTAAGGGAAATGCGAATATGGAGGGGAGGAGGGGGAGTGGTGGTTTCAAGGCCAGGGTGACTGATAGTGGGAAGGTATTTTGATAATGGACGTAATAAGAGAGAGAGAGACTGAGATCTTTAATGTCGCCAGGATGGGTCATCAGATCAAGCCGCGACATTATTGTCTGGGGCAATCCTGCACTAACTATTCTTATGTCCCCAGAAATGTCGTATCGTCCTCGCGCGACATTTTGCCTCTACCATGAAGTAGCAGCAAGTTGTGTCTGATCTCCACAACCATTAAACCTACTCACTACTTATCTTTACCGTTGACCATCATGGACGAGCAAATCCCCACATTTTTGGCCGTGACAGGCACAGAAGACGCCGCCGTGGCCAAGCAGTACTTGGAGCTTACAGCCGGTGATCTCGAATACGCTGTTACCTTATATATGGAGTCTCACCCACCAGGAACTGCTAGTACCAGCGGTGGTGGTGGTGGTGGTGACCACACTCACAATGACGAAGAATATGCTCAAAGATTACAACAAGAAGCATATAGCAACGACGAGCCCCGTGCGGCCGACACCAATGTGCACCGTCATGAAACTCTTATGGATAGTTTTGGTGGAGGCCCTCCATTCGGTCTTTCTGGAATGGTTCAAGAAAGACCTACTGATATATTTGGCAGAGGAAGAGCGGGGATTTTTAACCAAAGATTCGATGAAGACGAAACTGACTATTACCAACAACGCTACCAAGAAGAAGAAGATAACGAAGAAGATGATGGGTTGGATCAAGATATGGATCAAGATGATGATATTATAATATTAGATAGTGATGAAGAAGAACCTACAAGAAGGTCAAGAAGAAGGCAAACAAGACAATCGCGTGACGATGAATTGACCTCCAACCAAAGAAGACTTCTCAATTTGTTCCGTCCTCCTTTCGATATCATGTCCAGAATCAGCCTTGATGCTGCCAAAATGCAAGGTCGCGAAGAGAAGAAATGGATTCTTATCAATATACAAGATTCTTCTGAATTCCAATGTCAAGTTTTAAACCGTGATTTTTGGTCCAATTCCAATGTCAAACGTATAGTTAATGAAGACTTCATATTTATGCAATATCAACACGATTCTCCAAATGGTATTAGTTATTTGAATTTCTATTCTACTGATGCATTCCCTCATATCGCAATCTTAGATCCATTGACCGGTGAAAGAGTTCGTGTTTGGAAAGATGGTGAAGTTCCTAAACCAAGTGAATGGATTAAAGATGTTGAAGAATTCTTAACTGAATTTTCTCTTTCTCCAGATTCTCATAACCCTGTAGTGGAACATAAAGTCAAGTTTGATCCAGATGCTTTGACAGAAGAACAACAAATAGAATTCGCCATGAAACAATCCATACTAGAAAACAAGGGTAAGTCAGAAGATGACGCAATTGCATTAGATGATGAAGATGAAGGTGAAGAACCAGAGGTCCCAGAAGAACCAGTTGAACCTCAAGATCCATTTGATTCCATCAAATCATTAGATCATACAGAGCCAACCGAAGGAACCATCACCAGAGTCCAAATTAGATTTCCAAACGGTAAACGTTCTATTCATAAGTTTTCCTTATCAGATGACATCAGAACTATTTTCCAATGGATTAAATACACCATACAACAAAGTCCAGATGAATATGGCTTGTCTGGTGATGACAAATTTACATTATCAGACAATTCAAATAAATCATTAAAGTTAATAGATTCATTGGATTTAACAGTAGAAGCAGCAAACTTGAAAAATGCCAGTTTGTTATTAGAAAAGGCCTAGATACTAAATAGCAATATATTAATACATAATCCAAAAGGAAGAAATGAAAACAAAAAACCAACATTGAACTATTTGAGTGGTGAGTTCCAATGAAGTGATTTGTACAGTGTGAACTTTATACGAGATAAAGTGTAGTTTGTTTTTTAAAACTTTTAGAGAAGCTTTGAGCGGACTTTGAACTTCAATACTCTAGTTTAAGAGTTCATGATGATGAAGTGAATAGATGATATGATGTTTTTATGAAAATTAGATTGCTGATACTTTCAGTGATTTCATTGACGATGCACGAAATTGTCGATTGGTGGAATTTCAGGATAATGGAATGGAACAGCACTTTCTCGGGGCTTGTTCAATCCTAAAAGCTTTTGGTACTTCTCGTTCAACTCACTCTGAGCATCTATCTTCTTTTGAAGTTCCTCATCAATAATGTCAAGTGAAGGTTTTTTCTCTCCTTCATTTTCTATCTCCTCTTCAGGATCTTCTTCTTCTTCGTCGGCATCTTCTACCTCTTCCTCTTCTTCATCAACATCAACGTGAACGTCTTCGCCTTCGTCTCCTTCCTCCTCATCGTCTTCTTCTTCATCATCTTCATCCAACACTTCATCTTCTTGCTTTATCACTTCACCAGAATCTTGTGACTGTTCTTGTGGGGCTAAGCCTCTTCTCAAAGCCATTATATCCAGATCAATGTCGTCTGATTCCAATCCCTTAAGTCCATGTAATTTGACTCTCTTTCTTCTGTCAAATTGGGGACCTTGGGACTCACCAAAACGTTTGAGTTTATTTATGATACCATGTCTGATATTAGTGGTTTCAATTCTATTCCTTTTGACATATTGGTTGTCTGGGTTGGAATAGTTATGATCTCGATCATTGGCAGTGACATTGTTTATATCAAAAGAATTGGCGGTATTCACCAACTTATCGTTTTCGTAGATACGCTTCACATCACTGAGACCAACCACCGAACGGTAATAGTTTTTCATCTGCTTAATATTATTTTCTTCTTCATTCACATTGTAGTATTCCTTGTAAAGTTGATTAAGCTCATCGTATGTGTCCGAAACAAGCTTTTGTTTATGCTTCACAAGATCGTGGAAGTATTGTTTCCAGATAATGGCCGAGTTTCCTGCAGCACTGTTATGGATGAGACTAGTTTGATACTTGTTTTCATTGACTATAGCCTTGAGGTGTGTCTTTTGAGGACCAAAGAGTTGCTTAAAGAAGTTGGAAAAGGGTAATACAGATTCTTCTTCATCCACATCGGATAAGAGATTATCAAAATCCAAAGGACTTTGTAAGTTTTTGAATATCTCGTTCAATTCAGCTTCAAATTCGTCAAATGATCTCAAGATATCTGGTTTATTGGCAATCAATTGTTCATCCAGCAAGATTAGATCTTCGCTATTGGTCTTGATATTACTTATGGTATCCATTTCAAAATTGTATATTTTGAGCCAGTTCTTTTCGTCGGCATTGGCAAACTTGATCAGTCGATTGATCTTCTCTATCAAGTCATTGACTCTATCCAATCTGGCCTGTACATATTCTTTGGTGATAGACTTAAATTCCAGGGAAATTGCCGATTCCAACTGGGTAAGCTGTTCCGGGGTATAGTTGGCAATCTCTCCAAGAGTCTTTGCTTCAAATGACATGTTTAATTAATCAATGATCAATGGAGTTGTGACACAAGTGGTTGGATAGTTGACGGAGTTTTTGCTTTGGTTGGCGGCGGATATTCGGATTATGGTTTTGATGAGTATAATTTTGGAACGCTTAGCGGTTCTTTTGGTGGTCAACGTGGTCCCAGTCGTGATTGTCTTTCTATAATATACTGTTGTTCCCTTCTAGTATCGTTTACGGTTCCAGTAATTCTCGGACGGTTTTGGGTGTTGTGATTTTGCAGTTGTGTCAGCCCTATCCGGAGGAAATACAGTTCTGGTCGTAAAAACACAGTAAAAACGGGATTCGCTCGTAACTAAATGCAGCGGGTAAATTCACCAGGATGACACTATCACTTGGATACAGCAACACTAAGCTTGAATGGGCAAGAGGGAGTATATCGTTAGGCAATCCTGGAGATTATAGTGGTGAAGATTTTGCGATAATCTGGTCGTGTGTGCGTGGGTTGCAAGGAACCAAACCCAAGGAATCGAGTGCAAAAATGGGGTATAGAAGGAAAAAGAATTATAATGAAGGAACCAAACAGAATAACAATGTTGAGCCAAGAAATAGTATGAGAAAAATTGGTAGAAAAAAAAGGGCCCTTGAATTCGAATCACTTGATTTGTTGGTCAAATAGAATTGGTTCTTTTACATTATATGGCCCTTTTTTGGACCGAATTATTGGTGGGTTCAACTCAGACTTACAGGCGAGACAAGAGCTGCTTACTGGACTACTGGAGGATGAAAAGAGTATTTGTAGAGCCCGTTGAATGTGTTAATTAAGAGAAGGAGTGTAATTACGACCTAGAGAGAATTAGTGGCAGAACGCAAAATATATGGAACATAGAGGTTGGGATTAGTGGACTTGATGAAAAAGTAGATTTTCAGCAGCAATATATGATCAAGGGATCTGGATATATGGGTAGGCTATTGGCCAATAGCAGCGAAAATACCAGATTCGGTACCTTAGTCACATAATTTAGTATACATTGTGAACCTTGTAGACTATCAAACTATCAAATATGATTGGTAATTATAGATTTTGCAATCTTTAAAAATAGAGCTAAAGCGAATGAACAAATCCGTTTTCTATTTCTACTCGGTTTTAGTAGCTCTAATCTTGTTTTGTAGTTTTTTCGACTATAAATTAATTAATTGGCACTTTTCGTAAATTTATCAAATTGCAATAATATATATAAAATATATATCTGTAATTGAGCCGGAATTATGGGATAACTAGCTTTATGGGCAAAACTAACAGGAAGAAGGGCTGGGTGAGGGCTCTTATCCCGATGCAAAAATATTTCCTCTAACATAGCTGTAAAACTAATGCCAATTTAGATGGTATTTTTCTTGGTACTTATATTTACTCCCTAAATAATTACAATACTCACCAGATAGCACCATTTCGGTAACTAGTAACCGACTACTTGATACCCTTCCTACTAGAGCTTGTAAGTACCATGGGGCTCTTTTCCACGATTTTCTCTTTCTTCTCGTTTGACTCTATTGTAACGTAATGTCTGATTAGTAAGAATCATGATTTCCTCTCTATAGGTCACTATTACAAATACATATTTCACCTCCTTTTCTACAATAATTCCCACCTCACTAGGCGGCTGGTTATTCTCTCATTGAACATTATATTATAACACACCAACTACCTATAGATCTGTTTGGGTTCGTGTTCATGTTTCATTAGAACATTACATTATATACTTTGTGGTTGTTCGTTCAACAGCTCTCTGGTAGAGAGCTTTTTCTGCTAGAGAGCCATTAAACTACCCCCACGCTATTCCACTCATCAAAAGTGAGATGCTGTTGCTGTTGTTGTTGTTGTTGTTGTTGTTGACTAACTTATTATAATTTTTTTTGTTTTATAAAACAATTTAACGATCTTCAGCCCATTCGTTTTCTCTTCTGATCGCAGCTTCTTCTTCAGGAGTGAAATCATTCACGATATTGAAAGTCTTACGTAATTCTTCTGGAGACTTGGACTTGATCATTTCAGCAACAACCTTACATCCAGAATTCATCAATGGAGTAATATTTAAATAATTTGCCGCCATGATAATATCATAAAGCATTTCTTGATCAACCTTTAAGAAGTTTTTATCCCATTCTTCAACTGGAGTGGTCTTCTTAGTATCATCGTCATCTTCTTCATGGAAAGTGGTGTTCTTGTGATGTTCACACCATTCCAATACTTTAGACAACACGTTGGCTCTGACGTTGGGGGTTGGAATTTCGAAATCTTCGGTTAATCCATCTGGGTTCAAATCGTTAATCATGTTTTTGATCAAAATGGACTTTTCCGCCACCTTCGGATCGACGGGGAATCTTTCGTCTTCTGATGAGATAATAATGACTTTTGGTGATGACATTGGTTATAGAGTAGTAATTACATCAAAAGTTACCTGTTCTTTATGTTATGAGTGAGTGGGTAAGTGTCACGTCACGTGAAATCAGTACTTTTTCCTTTCTCCCTCTCTATCCTGTATACGGACGTGATGGTAGAAGGTTATGGAACCACCAACACACCACATCATCACTCAACGAATTACCAGTCACTTTTTAAGTACATGTGTTTATTATTAGTGTGGTTACGAGTCGTATCTTTTCAAATTTGTGTTGTTGTATTTACATTATTTTTTTACTTTTGATTGGGGTAAAAATTGTATTTAGTAAATGCGTATATAGACATGGGACCATACATAATAATATATTATACTAGCTTCCCCTTTTCCGACAATTAGTCACTGGTGGCTCTGCGAAGTGAAGGTTACCTATTTCATGAACACTAGTATTTTTTTCGAGATACCTTTTCCATTCGAATGTTACCAAATCAATTTCTCTTAATACTGGCGATTTGAAGCCATTGCGACACTTTTGAAACATTTGTGAAACGATTTCCATATACTTTGGTTATTAGTGAGAGGAAAACTGGAAAATATCCCACATCACTGAAACTCTAATTTTATGGTCAAAATGATTTGGCATTCACAACCGTTTGATAAACCTGCTCCATTTGGAAAGATCTCAATTTACGAATATTATTTCAAATTGTCTTTGAGATCCTGTTTGCATCTTTCAGCAGTATATATCCAACCTGCAACTTTCTTAGTTGAATATAACAAAATTGAAGTCACTAACTTGCTTAGTGGTCCATTCTGTATGTTTACTCGAAGTTCAGGTAGATTCCTGCACTGAACTCATCTAATTCTTCATACAGGTTGATTGCATTAATATAGTCGTTACCTGTAAGTTCATATTCTCTTGAACCTTCCTTCATGAATCCTTCTGCATTGTTTAGGTTATTGATGAATCCTTCAATATCATCATAATCTTCTTCAACCTTGACGTTATTATTGTCCATAATAATTCCGTTTTGTACAGATAGTTGTGCCAAGAAACTAGCCAATTTAAATGGAGTATTATTAGTATCAATATCAACGATTTTTTGTTGTTGTTGTTGTTGTTGTTGTTGCTCTTCTTGAATGTTAGAAGAGCTGAGTAACAAGGAAGAGTTTGCTCCTGGAAGAAGGTTATTATGTAAGTTGACATGTAAAGTATCCAAAGCGTTCAAGATCAAAGCATTGAATAAGTTTTGGAAATAAGATGCGTTTTCATTGGAAATAATGGATTTGGTTTCATTAATCAATTTGAATAAATTGGAGTCTGCAGTATCAAGATGAGAAATCAATTCTGGGTTGATATTAAGAAGAGATTCCACCATATCATCATAATGAAGTGGGAATAAACTTTCAGCAATACTTATAGGACCATGGTTCAATTCAGTAACAATGTCCAATAAAATAGCTTGGAATTGAGGAATAGTTAATTCGGATTTTGGATTGATAGCTTCAAAATGTTTCACTACCAATGGTTCAATGGATGCATGCAATTGAGTCCAACCCTTATTAAGAAGCCACCAAGATAATGAAAGGTATGATTGTTCAATCATATAGTTTTCTTGGGGGTTACCAGAATCCATGGTAGAAGAAGACTTGACCCCAGCCATCATAATAGCTGATTCCAAGTATGATCTTCTAGCAAGAATATTCAATTGAACTCTTGTTATCAAAAGTAATCCGGTCATAGAATATAACAAAGTAAGAGTTCTAGTAATGGTTTTAACCTTCAATAAGTTCCATAATTCAGTCTTAGACTTATTCATATAAATAGACAATTTTGATTCTGGATCTTGATTGTTTTCTAATAAGCTTAAGTTATCAGAAGTAAGTTGACTATTATCTCCATTAACACTTCCCTTTGAGCCAGGATTATTCTTTTTCAATCTTAAAGCTTGAGTGATCATTTCAACCGGTAAACGATCAACTATAGGAGCAGTCAATACTGGTAGCAATGCCAATATGGTATAGTAACAATCCTGTTGCGTCTGGATAAATCTTTGTTTGATTTGTTGCTTGAATATCAACTCTTGTTTCAATGAGTTTTGGAAATCTCTAAACTTTTTGATGATAAAATGATCTATAAGAAAGTACGTAGAGATGGCAAAAGCCGAGGTCACCAAGAGCTTCCGCTTGTGACGGTTGAAGAACGACGATAACGATGAGAAGATTGGCATTGGAGGGAAAAGATGGTGATAGTAGTTTGATCAACAGTGAACCCACCCTTAAAGAGAGTTGTTACAGCGGAGATTAACAGTGGAGTCGTCACGTGAACCGGTGGGCCGAGGCTTGCAAAAGATCACAGGTGAGTTTATCCATCATGTGACAAATGGTGGGGAACATGAGTAGCCAGATTGTAGTAGTGGTTGAGTAGAAGTACGGGTATTGAGAGTTGGGGGGGTAAAGTACTGAAGGTCCTGGAAGTTTTGGTAGAGCGGTCTTCAAAAATATTTGGGGAATTTTCAATTGGTTGTTAAGTTGACAATTCGAGTCTAATTTTCACCTAGAAGCGCAATACTTTTCACTCAAGTTGGGTCCAGCAAGAATTGTTATAATTGTGGTTCATCTATTTATAGTGAAGAATGCCATACTATTGACAACAATTGACATTTTTTGGCCTTCCTCTTTGCAATTATACTCCATTTTTTCTGGTTACGGCTCGCTTTTTATGTCCTTTTTGGTAAGTCTGGGGTAAAGTGGATGAAGCGCGCAATTCTGTAGTTCTGTAATCAGAACAATAGAGCATCTGTGAAATATACTACAAAGTTGTAGAAAACAATACTAAAGAAAATGAAGTGATTATAAGGTCAGGTGGGCAGGGTTCACGTGGATTCTTTTAGAGTGGCTCATTTTCACACTGGTCACCATAGTCCCCATGTAATCTTAGTGTACTAGTTTTTCCTTGTACAAACCGTAAATTGTTCATTCCACTATTAAAAACTGCTTATCCTTGTTCCGCCACAATTAACTTTATAATCGTTCCACCCATGCATAGTACTTCGCTACTAATTTTAATATTGACCAATTGACGAATTCTTGAAATTTTGCAAAAAATTAAGAAATGTAATAATTTGAACTTTGTCCACTATTTGATCTATTTTGAAAAAGACTTATAAATTAATTAATTGATTGAGCAAAGTGGAGTTGTGAAGGCTAAGAAAGCAACATAAATCCGAATGCTGGCATATTAATTGGTTATTTCGGTTGTAATGAGATTGAACTAGGAAAATGGAATTACCTCCAATTCTAAATTAATGGAATTAATTTCCAACAAAATTATTGGGAGTTGGACTATTTTTTTTTTCAGTATAGGAGATGCCTGTAGGAATTATTAGAACCTTACAAATTGCGATCATCTAATTGAAATGCAGAATTCAATTGAGAATTTACGGTTAAAACACGGAGCCGTATTAAAATATTTAAACTATATATTAGCAACAGGTACGGGTGGAAGATCCACGGAAATAAGGCGACATCCCATCTTCAGTATTTAGAAACCAGAATTATTATTGGTTAGTCAATAAATATTCAATTGAAAAGACGCCATATCTACATGAGACAACCTGGTACAACAAAAGGTGCAATATGCCAATTAATTTGCAACATTCTTCTGATGCCAAGTCGTTCAATTGACTTTCTGAACAGTATCCGGATGTGGGCCCTGATTTAGTGCTGTTCTAGTTTATATTGTTCGATATTTTTTTTAGTCTTGACTTGGTCCGGATAATTGTATATTCTATTAATATTTCACCAAAGTTTAATTTATTAGCTATTGTTTTAACCAATCATCTGACTACCCTATGGTAATACAGATCTATGTTTTGATGTCAATCATTATTCCCTTTGCTTCAGGGATTTGTTGAACGACTTACCGAGTGATTGTTCTGTGCATCATCGTAATCTACCAGCATGTGCGATTAAGCAGGTAGATAAGACCCTCATGTATAATGATGACCCAACATAAAGGACTAGTGAAAACCAGAAAACACTCGACCACTCAATACATTTGTAGTTGATACCAGGGTACTACGAGGAGTTAAGGAATTGGTGGGTGATAATCTTTCGCCTGTAGTTACTGTTAGTAGTTACTGTTAGTCGATCCTTAGTCGTGCCCATCGATTTTGCAAGTGGCTCAGGGCCACAATAATAACCATGGACAACGTGCGTCTCGCTAGTAGAATTTTTGATAGTATCCCACAACGTGGCTACATTAATTAGGGGCAGCATATGTCTAGCGGCCCTATGTGAGAGGGGCTCAAGGGGCCGGAGATACCCCGGGACAATACCCAGTACCCTAACCGTCGAGCCAAATAAAATTCACGAGAATATACGACATTGCCAGAGTATGTTTAGCATGTTCATAATTGTATTCTTAGCAGAACAAAGAGACAATTGGTGGGGTATCATAACTTACCTTAAGTAAGAAGTTTGTAGTGATGGTGTATAGTCTAGGAAATTTCAGTCAATTTGATATCTATCAATCGAGGTGAAAGAAGTTTAGACTGAAAAACTAATTTGGCGGGATTAGGCCATTTGCACCATTTGACCCATTCCAAATCTGTCAATCTTTTGATCAGATTTGGACAGATAATGGTTGACATGTCGCTTGAACGGCCCTGTAATTTTTTTTTTTTTTCAAAATTGAAATTATTGAATCCACCCATGTGCCACGGTTTAGTGCCGTTGTACTCCATCCCCAATCCCTAGAATATTCTGCTTATCCATCTCTAAACTCCAACTCAAAAATTAATATAAATACTGATACCCCAGGATACAGAATGAAATTTTGTTTTATTGTTTTAATCAACAGATAACAGGATATCACCATCGAAAATGCAATTACATCTTGCTCTTACTTTCTTCTTTGCTTCTGTGTTTGCTAAGACCATCTTGTTGACCAACGATGACTCTTGGATCGCTACCAACATCAGAGCTACCTACTACAAGTTGAAGGAAGCTGGTCACACTGTCTACTTGGTTGCCCCAGTTTCTCAAAGATCTGGGTGGTCCGGTAAGTTCGATATTCCATACACCAACACTTTGCTCACCGATGGTGAATTTGCTTATGTTAAGGCCGGTGAACCAGCTTGGGGTCATGAAGTTGATGATGACCACATCTGGTACTTCAATGGTACTCCAGCTTCTTCTGTCGCCTTTGCCTTAAACTATGTCTTCCCATACTACTTTAAGGAAAACGTTACCGTTGACTTAGTTGTTGCTGGTCCAAACGAAGGTCTCAACACTTCTCCAGGTTTATTTACTATTTCTGGTACCATTGGTGCTACTTACAGTTCTGTTTACAGAAACCTTCCAGCTGTTGCTTTCTCTGGTTCTAACAGTAACAACACCTTCTACAAGGACTTCTTGAACTTGGATGACAAGTTGGAACCTTCCACTATTTACGCTGAAAAGGTTGTTGAATTTGTTGAACATCTTTTCGAAAACCAAGGTGAAAACTCTAGAGCTTTACCATTAGGTGTTGGTCTTAACGTTAACTTCCCACAAGTTGGTTACTTAAACGAAAACTGTACCAATCCTAAGTGGGTTTCTACCAGACTTACTGGTGAACACGCTGCTCACTCTGATTTGTACTACGATGCTGATGCTAACTTGGTTAAGTACAAGAACACCGAATCTAAGGCTCTTGCTACCGGTTACAATGGTGATCTTAGCTTACCATCTGAAGACACCATTGTCTTACACACCGATTGTGGAACCTCCGTCAGTGTTTTCTCCATTGATTACGATGCTAACACCGACTTGTACCACGAAACCAAGGCTTTGTTGGGTGACTTGTTTGATTAGAAAATTTTTCTATAAACCACCATAGAAGTTGGCTAGCTCATAATAGTATGTCCTTAAGCCAGTGATAGACTTGGTATACACCTATTCCCTTTTTTCACTTCTTCCGTTGAATATTTTGTTTCGCTAAAATAAAAAGTTGCAAAAGAATTGCTGGCAAACTAAACTAGTTTGTCAATAATTTCTGTTGCGTTAAATATTAATTCAAGTTGTAGATATGTAGATTTAAGATGGAAACAAAACAAAACAAAAAAAACACACAAAAAAAAGACTGCTTCCTGAAAGAAATACCAGAGCACTAGGCATAAACGAATTACTGTTTACCAGTTTCAACCATCCCAATCACATTCGCCCTTCAAACGATTTTGCAATTGATGGTAATTTTGCAACTTGGCATTCGCACTACTATTTTTGGAAATGTAACCAGATGCCATAAAATCGGTTTCTGTGTGGTCACAATAATGGTTTGAAAAAAGGTACAGGATCTTGTAAGATTCACCAAGGCCATGTACATATCAAGATGACACAGCAAATGACCATCCCATTAGCTAGGGCATTTTTCTTTCATATCCAGGTTGCAGTCCTGATGCAACAGTCGTGCGATGTGGGCAAGTACCTACAGTTGCGCCCAAGGGCATTAGAATGTGACATCATAGTAGTTAAAGGGCAATAGTAGTGGTAATTACAAAAGCAATAGGAGTAGTAGGAGCAAGACTCAGTGGGAGAATATCCTGGTATGTTTATTTTTGGTCCTCTGCCTACACATTATTATTTTGAGAGGAGGCTTAGGAAAAAGGCAAAGAAAAAAGAGAAAGGAAATAGGAAATAGGAAATAGGATGTGGATTTCAGCGGATGTCGGATGTCGGTTGTCGACTATCGAATGTCTCCCTTTACTACAGCAAGCACAGTCATATTTTCCTCTTTGAAATTTTGGGGCCAGTGGACCAAGGGCCACACGGTAGGCGAGGGGTGCATCAGAGTCCAAAGTCCAAAGTCCAAAGATCAAGGTAGATGCTTGCAGGTTGGGGGCTAGATCAGGAATGGGACTGATCTGCTAGTAAAGTTTAGTTGGTTGGCCGGTTGTATACAGGCCAAATACGACATCACAGGCTTCGGTTAGGTATTCATGCAGGTAATTAGCTTAGTTGGGTGTTATCCGAGAGTAACCTAACTTTCCACCTCCTTAATGCCGTCATTGGCTGGCACTAGCTACCACAGCAACCAATTGGAGGTGACTCTAGGACATCAAATGCAACCTTAAGAGCCCCAATAATACCACTAGTATGTAGACAAGAAAAAAAAAATCCACAGTAAGAAGAAAAGCTTACCAAAATCAGTATGTTCGTTGGTTGGCTAGCATTTCTCTCACTCTCATCCCTTTTCTTCCAGTGCTCATATTACCTCGTATCACATCGCGGTGCACTCACTACTTCTACTCTCCTCTCTTTCCCAACACACCGTTCTAGCTGGAAGTGTACTAAGTAAAAGCTGCCCTTACCCCTCACCGTAGGCTGTAGATTAGCATAGACAGGGTTAAATCAAGGGTCCCTGGTGAATTTTTTTAGTTCCTCCAGTGTCAGATTCCCAGGTTCAGCTCAATTGGGGATTTTGGGATTTTCTGGGATTTCTGGGGATTGTCCTTTTCTGGTAATCGCATCGGTGGTGCCAATTTGCTTTCCGACGTTCCCAGGCCAAATTTCGAGAACGCACTTAAAACTGAAAATCAGGTTTCGATTCTAACAGAGAACAACCAAAACTGCCACTTTTTCCCATTGGTCAATACCATCGGTCATTCTGGTCCCAAACCTACACGAACAACGCTCTCTGACATCGAACATCAATCGCGTCTTTAGCCAACTCACTATTTCATTCAATTCGTGTGCCGTGCATCAGCCCCAGTTATAGACGACCCCAGAATCCTCCTTCACCAAGGCTCAAGCAAAAAATATAGGGGCATTGCAAATTTCGTGAAATATACAAAGGCAAATAGAAAGCAACCGCTCATACAACCAACCCTGCTAATCTCTGAGGACTCAACTCGACCAATCCATCATTGTTCCTTGACAATTCAATCACCCGGTATATTTTTTTCCCACTATCATAATTAACCTGTTGGTCTGTCAATAATCGTCATGTCACTACTCAAAAAAATAAGACACGAAAGTAAAGACGATTCCAACGCAGGGAAACGGAGGGTGTTTTCGCATCACAGAACGGTTAGTAACTCCAGTAACAATGAGCTGTCGTCAAACGCTGTGAGTCGTTCCAGTTCCCTTAAGAAACAGAGTGGAGTGAATTCAATTGGCAAAACAACATCCCGTCAGCGTCAAGATTATCAGACTCATAAGAATATCGTCAAACAAGAACAAGAGGATCAAACGGTGGAATCAGAACCAATGAAAGACCAAGGGTCGCCTCCGCCTAAGTCCGATTCCAATGGGTTTTTATCCTCGATTTTATCGGCCGCTCACAATGTCATGAATTCTTCCATAGACGAAGAAGGTAAGAAGAATCCAGCATCCCAATCACAAGACCATTTGGATTCTCATAGTGAAGCCACTTCCAATAACACCACCGCAGCCATCGATAAAAAAGAACATTCCTTTTCCCATAAACTTGATTTCCTTCTTAAGCCTGCCAAGTTTAGTAGTGCCCACAAGAGTATTCTGAGTGAAGATAAAGATCATCCTGATACAGAGGCCGAAAACCAAGACGAAGACGAAGACGAAGAAGAACAAGAACAAGAAGTTGCAATCGTAGGAACAATCCCAGGTCAAACCGTTGCCAGCCCATTCCCGCTGCATCTTACCTCCAATGTCCAATTCGAGCCAGTCCGTGAATCCCCATTAAATTCTTTAGGACAAGGTGATTTATCATTAGATATCTTTGATAACAGCCGTAAGGTTCAAAACTTGGACGCTGCCCTGCTTACCACTCCTGGAGCTTCTGCTGCTGTTCTTCCTAACGGATTTAGAAGATCTGATTCTGTTAACAGAAGATTAATGATCACTCCAAATCAATCCAGTGAAAACGTCAATGACTACAGAAAGAGCATGAGTCCTGATAGAAACGGACGCTCGATGCCTATATCTAATCAATTGATGGTTTCTGGAGGTGGTGACTCCAAGAGAGTCCATCGTCGTTCCATTGGTAATAATAATACTTCCTTTGTGGCTACCAATATTCCTGGAACTCCTACTGATGAAGGAATCAAAAGAAATAGTACCGATCTCAAAAATAAGACTTCAAATCCCGAACACAGTGATTCGGATAGTGATCTTGATTTGGATGCTTCTGATACCGAAGATATGAATCCTGTGGTTGATTTCTCCCAACTTAAATATGCATCTTCCAAGAGAAATCGTGAATTCCACAATATTTTCAAAAAACTCCCTCAATCAGAAAGATTGATCCAATGGTGCAGTTGTGCTTTATCTAGAGATATTCTTGTTCAAGGTAGAATGTTCATTAGTGAACACTACATTTGTTTTAATTCTAATATCTTGGGTTGGGTCACAAACTTGACCATTCCATTACAAGAAGTTATTTTAATTGAAAAGAAGTCTACTGCTGTGTTGTTTCCTAATGGTATGATTATTCGTACTTTACACCATAAATATGTGTTTGCTACTTTTTTAAGCCGTGATGCTACTTTTGATTTAATCACCAATATCTGGCACAGAGTCTTAAATGACGGTGATCCAAACAAGCTCTACAAGACTCCAACTGAAATAAAGAGAAGAAGCAGAAACGGTTCTAAGTCCACCGTACTTTCTAAATCCGCGAGTGGCGATACTTATGGTTCCGACGTATCATTAGAAACTTCTACTGATGAGGAAATGCATCTTGAAGATGTAGACGAACAAGATGGTGATGCTGCTGAAGATGATGGAAGTTTGAGCGGTATTGCATTAAAGAGACACAAGAAGAAAGATGTCGTGGACGGAGATGAGGATTTTGCTAGCGATGATTCTTCCGATAATGGTGACGATGCTGGTGCTTCGGGTATAGAAAAGAAAATCAACAAACACCGTTCTTCCAAGGGAATTGATGGTGGATCTAATGGTGGAGATGGTGACAGTGGAGGAAACGATTTCAAGGGTTTCCCTGTTGTTGGACCTCTTACACATACTCCTACTGAGATCGACTACACCAAACAGGCCAGTGATACGTTTATTACCGAAGAAGTCTTGAAAGCTCCAGTGGGTGCTCTTTTCCTTATCATGTTTGGTGATGATACTTCCAAGTATATCAAGCTCTTGAAGAAGCAAAAGAATTTCGATATCACTGAGCTGGATATCACTGGACTTGGAGCCAAGAACAAGGTCAGAAACTATACTTATACCAAGCCATTGAGTGGACCAATTGGACCTAAACAAACCAAGTGTTTGATTGAAGAAAAATTGGTAGAATTCCAACCAGAAAAATACATTTTGGTGGAACAAACTACCTCTACCCCTGATGTTCCAAGTGGTAATTCTTTCAAGGTCCGCACCAAGATCTTTTTAAGTTGGGCTGCTGGGAATAGTACCAAGATGTACGTTCTTACTACTGTTGAATGGAGTGGTAAGTCCTGGATTAAGGGTGCTATTGAAAAAGGTAGTATTGATGGTCAAAAGGATTCCATGAAGATTATGATTGACTCTCTTAATGAAATGATTAGTGCTGGTAATGGAGACTCCAAGCCTAAATCTAAAGGGAAGAAGAAGAGCAGAAGTAGAAAGAACACTTCCAATTCACCAAAACAAGCCGAGGCCAAAGAAGAGAAAGCACCAGAACCAGTACCAGAAGGATTACAACAACAATTGAGTAACCTTATGGTTTCAATTGGTAAATTAGTCCCCATTCCCTATTTGGGAGATATGGTCACTGGTATAATTATGACTATTATCGGATTACTCTTATTTGTCAAATTCACCAATATGATAACCGGAGGCTCACATGATAGTGAACAAAAATTCCAAATCATCGGAGGTGACCGATACATGTCATCCAAAATTCGTATCAATAACCGGAAATATCTCATTATCCCCACCGTTAGTTCAAGTTTTGATAACAAAGAATTAACTATGGAGGCAGAAGTTAATTTATGGAATTGGGTAAGAGAGAGAAGTGATAACCGGTTACAGATAGAAAGTGAAGAGGCAAGTGTCAGCGAATCCTTAAAACAAAAATACAGTGACCAAGAATTACGAGAGATTGTCAGGTTGACTCAGATGAAGCTTGATAAGGTCAGTGAGAAGTTCCATATCGAAATATAGGGTTTTGTACCCGTCCGTTAGTCCAGGACCGGTGTTTATATTTTATATTGATGTGCTTAATGTGAAAGTAATCGGCTGGGAAACGATTAGTCCCAATCGGACCAATGGTGAGGTATGGTTGATAGGTCGCAGGGGGGGGTCTGTCCATGTGCCAACGGTGTGACCTGAATCGGTTAGTTTTGGCGAGGCTGTGAGTGGCTGATTGAGTTACCAAGAGCATCCACATCATCATCCAAATAATTTGGGTGCGAAAGGTGCCCAATTAGGCATTTGACCGAGTTACACTAGGGCTGGCTTACTCGGATAAGGAGAATTGGACTCTTCATGTTGCAATTGACCCCATGGATTAGGACCCTGCGAGAAACTACAAACTGCTCGGCACCCCACATAACAGCAGAATGGGTGTGCTCAATTGGCCATGTATTCTCCACGGTCTACTTTTTGGTTGCATATCGTGGCATGTGTTGCATCCTTATTAGTTTATGTATTGCACTACGGGGGAGGTTCCACTGAGGGTTGCAAAATGATTCACACGAGTGTTAAATATTCTTATGGCAGGTGATTAAATATCTATTACTATGAGATTAGTACATTTATTATTGCACCAAGGGTGCTACACAAGGGTGATTATATTTTTGAGCTCAAGTGTTTATCAACACAGATATTACTCTATTACCACTGCTACCCATGAACAAACAATTATCATTGGGTGGCTGCATTTATCTTATCGTAAACACTTTCGATTGCATAGATATCGTATATTGAATATACAATTGCATTGTAAGCAAGTATGGCGTATGGTTTAGTTATTGTAAGGCAACAGGGAGCGGGATCTAATTTTTTCCTTTGTATAGAGCTTAACAAAGTAATAAACCAACACCCCGTGAGCCTTCCCATGTTCTCATACAAAAATCTTCATAGATGACGTTGCTTAATTCCCCTCTTATTTTAGTCCTTCAAGTCATAACCACACTTGGTGAAGCGGTCATGAAAAAGTTGAGGCCCTGGCCTGTGACACAACCGTTGCTGTGACTGCGAAAATTGTTAGTTGAGACATTCTATACATCCACACAATGTTGAAGAACAAATGGTAGTAACAAAAGAGAGAGGGAATAATAATAATTAAGAAAAAAAAAGACAAACCTCAAAGAAGGTTCAATAGTTCAATGTTTGAGACACCTTGGATTTAAGCTACTGTCTAGACCATATATATTGCCAGATCTTAGAATGTTCGAAAATTGCTAAATGACCAGTTTAGCTGATGACTGAACCCAACCGTTTTTTTTTCAGGCAGGAACATCCCTAATTGAGGCAGGATAATGCACTGATTAGTTAGAAACGGTAAAGGAATTGAGACCTCCCAACCCAAAATAAACGCAAACGCAAACGCAAACGCAAACGCAAATGCCAATACATAAAAACTCAAACTTACATCATCATCTGTTACACTCGTAAACCCGCGACCTCTCAAACGTTGTGTCTTTGTAACTATTTTAATATGAAAAGTCATTAAGGCACGGTGCAGATGATGCTACTTGTAACTAGCCTAGACCGTTTTGAATGACGTCAAAGTGAACTTTTTCACTTGGGGTTTACTCCGCCGTGGTGGTGGTCTAGCACATCTGGTAACTAAAGTTACCCAATCTTTACCATGTTTCAGTTCCCGGCAACAAAGCAACCTTTGCGAAATTTATACCGAATGCACCGATTTGCACCCGGTTATAAAACTAAAGAGGCGTCCTGAAGTTGGAGATGAATCTTCACCTTGTTACATTACGATCAAACCTTTTTCTTCACTATAAAGAGAGCATCGTTTTTCTTTCAGTTGATATTCGATTATCAATTATCAATTATCAAACATATTTGTTGAACGAACTTGTTCAGTTCCCCATTTTTTTCTAGACCACCTAAGAATAGAAGTTTTTTGGTTTAAAAGAAACGGAAAAAAAATATAGACACACAGAGCCAAGAAAGTCACCCAAAAGTACTTGATAACTCTGATACACCACCACGCTATATCACTCTAGCGACCACAACGTTTCCATAACCAACAGACCATAACCCATAACCGTTAGAAACCCCATAAAGGTGTTTTTTTTTTACCCCATATATAAAAAGGTCTTACCTGGCACCAACTCCGTTTTACTGTTGCTTAAAATACAAAAGGTGCAATTAATTTGCGAGTCACCCTCATCAAACTCCGCCGGTATAGCAAATCCATCAGGATCACCATTTTTAGATTTACCAAGGCACATTCCTGGTTATTGACAATTTATTAGTTTATAAATCCAGTGCTCGGCAGCATCCAATTTTTCAGCTTTTCAGCTTTTCATCAATTCCGCCATTCCACCATTTCACCGTTAGATCTCATTGTTATAATACCCTCACATTATGATTGTTCTACTAAAGCTTCTAAGTCAGTTGCTCACCTTCATAATTCCCTTTGCCCTTACTTTAAAGGCGCTTGATACATCCATAGCCACACCACCTTCGTCATATCAATTCCTACTTAACTATTGGATATATTACACAGCCATTGCTCACATCACCCACACTTATATGGATCGTTCTGATTCTATCCAATTTGCAGCTTTTTTCTTCCGTCTTTGGTTGTTTTATGGACAAGCCAATCAAATTAAAAGTATGAACAGAACAATAACCCAAAGAATCTTTGCATCTAACGACATGTCCGAATTTGAATACAAATGGGTCGAACCAATTCTTCGTCAATATATTCATGTTCAGGGTCAACCTAGTAATATGACAGTATTACATTACTATTTAAATCATTTGGCTGACAAAAAGGAAATAATACCTAAGCACGCCTCATATTCTACATCGTCTTCATGGCCGATAAAAGAATCGGTACTGTGGTTTTCAAGGCTCATCAATGCAGTTCATGATCCTGAAGTTGGTGTGGTAAGTCCTCCAGCATCCAGTGCCCCCAGCAGAAAAAGATCGGTTAAGAAAGGACCCAGTATCCCCGGTATCCCCAGTATCCCCAGTATCCCTAAATCCTTATCTAACCATTCTCTTCGCTCGATGGGAAGTGGTGGTTCGGGGTTAGGAACCACATTAAGTCCAAGAAGAAGAAGCCATCGGAAAAGTGACCCACCTTATCCATCTCAGGGTTTTGCAGATATTCCCCAAGTCGAACATGCTATAGTGGATGATGTAATGGATGAGATAGTTCAAAAACCGCAATCATTAAGCATTTACGACGACTATTTTAATAATAATTATGAACAATACGCACAATCTCAACCGTCTCAAGTTATACCACCACCACCACAATCTTATCAATCCACCACAAAATCTCAAGTTGCTTTAAATGATCCTGTACCTTCCGTTCCATCGGCAGAACCAAGATCTTATAAGATTAATTCAGGATTTTTCACCCAGAACAAGCATAAGCTCTTTCCTAAAAAAGATACAAAGCCGTTGCCATTAGCTCCCTAAGTATAGTGATATCACAAATTGGAACCAGGCTACTAAGCAGAGGACAAAAATATTTCTGATTAGGGGGAGTGGGGGATGTGTGTGGAGTGTGTGAGATTGTGTGTGTGTGTGTGTGTGTGTGTGTGTGTGTGTGCAGAGACATTATTGGGAACGATAGATTTATATATTGATTGGTTTACTAAGTCTAAATAAGCGTTAACGGCGCCAAAAGAAGGGTCAGTATCCAAACAATATTTAATCCAACCGCCCCTCCCTGTCTTCGTATAAGTCTCATTACAATAAATCCCATACTTCGAGTATATAGCTACATAATACAAGTCATCAACACAGTAGCCGGAACCACAAACCCGATAACCGTCGACACAAACGCATGTAACGATTTGCGACACTGTCTGCGACAGACCAATGATACTTGGTGTCGGAAAACTACGGGTTAGCAACGTTTCAGGGCTTTTTGGTAACAATCAAGAAGAGAAAGCAAAAAGCAAAAAAAAAAAAAAAAAAAAAAAAAAAAAAAAAAAAAAAAAAAAAAAAAAAAAAAAAAAAAAAAAAAAATAAAGAAAAAAAGTAAAAAACTACTTGAAAGTATATAATTTTGCAAAGTGGTGAAGATGTTAAAAGTTTACTACGATTAATATCACAGTATTGGAGAATTTAAAACAAAAGTAGTTTCAAAAACCAGCTACCTTCATATGCTGGTTTATCTGTAGTTATTTTGTCTCGAACTATGAAATAATTGATAATATAACAATAAATTGGCATTGCTCCACATCACCTGACACCCTCGGATACACTAATTGTCTTTGAAAACTTATTCAACTTTCAACTTTAACTTTCTTTTTTATAATTCCCCTTTTCCGCTTGCCATATCCGCAACTCAGCCATGAAGCGAATCTAGACCGGCTGCCAATTGCATATTGAAAAATCTGAAAAATTTCGGTGTATGCAGGACGCATCCCGATACGTAATAGTAATAATGCACATGAAGGCAATTTAACTTCAGGCTAAGTGAACAAATACCTAGCGAGTCAAGCGATGTGAACTAGAGCAGGTCGATGTAAGTTTATGTTCATGTTTGGCCTCGAGGGGATGACCGTTATTTCGCTAAAGCGCTTATAAGCAATTTGGTGCACTATGGTCTAGACTGCTGCATTATAGATCGACCAAATCGGTTTGCCCTTTGATTTCGCCGTTGAATCTCACTACTTTAACCTGTTAAGGAAACTCATCAGTTTTCTTTTGCTCGATTCATCGTCCGGTGCACCAAATTTGTAACTGAATATTACTTGCATACATTGTGAAAGACCGTTGTGAACCTTTGTAATATACAGGCTGAAAAATATCAGCGATGGAACCTTTTTTTTTTTGCAATCCAAATCTAGACTCTGCAGACGATAATTAATAGATATCAGATTAATATAAAAGAGAGGCCAATTTACCATCTTTTCCAATGTCCTTACCACACTTTCATTAACTAAATATTATCCAACTGCTTCACTCTTTTTAGCAGTAGTCTTTCATTTGTTGGTCAGTTTGAACTCCTACTTTCATTCTTTAACTTACACACATTCCTTTACTTAAAAACATATAAGAATGCTTTCTCAATATATTGTTATCGCAGCTACTATTGCAACTGCTTTCGCTGCTCCAACTCCTTCTGGTTCCAGTCCTTCTTCTGGTTCCAGTTCAGGAGGTCAAACTTGTTCCTTCCCTTCTCATGATGGTATGGTCCATATCTCCGGTGACCAAAACGGTGGCTGGGCATTAAGTCCAGACCAAAAGTGTACTGCTGGTTCCTACTGTCCATACGCTTGCTCTCCAGGTAAGTTGATGGCTCAATGGGACAAGTCTGCCACTTCTTACTCTTATCCAGAATCTCAAAATGGTGGCTTAAAGTGTAACAGCGATGGTACTCTTTCTAAACCATTTTCTGATAAGGACTACTGTATTGACGGCGAAGGTACCGTCAGTGTTGATAACAGCGCTGATGGAGATGTCGCTTTCTGTCAAACCGTCTTACCAGGAAATGAAGCTATGTTGATTCCAACTACTATTTCCAACGGTGACAAGGAAACCATTGCTGTTCCAGGTCCAGACTACTACGCTGGAACCGCTGCCCACTACTATATCAATGCTCCAGGTACTGCCGCTAAGGACGCATGTGTTTGGGGTTCTAAGGACAAAGCTCAAGGTAACTGGTCTCCTTATGTTGCTGGTGCCAACACTGACAAAGATGGTAACACTTTTGTCAAGATCGGTTACAACCCTAAGTACATTGATGACTTCAACGGTAAGAAGCCAAACTTTGGTATCAGAGTTACTTGTCCAGATGGCAATTGTAATGGATTAGATTGTGAAATTGATCCATCTAAGTCCGACTTCAACGAAGCCAAGGGTAGTTCTTCTGGCAAGCAAGAAGGTGCTGCTTACTGTGTCGTTACTGCTGAAAACAAGAGCAAGGCTGTTATTGAAGTCTTTTCTGTCTAAGGCTTGATTTAGATTTCGCTTTAAATATTTGGGTTTTGTCTTTCGTTTTCCAGTAATGGTATTTTAGTTTCTGTTGCGATCCGTCGCAGTATTTGGGTTACTATATAGGAAGGTTGTTTTAATAGAAGAGTATTTTTAAACAGTCCACCGTGACTTTTGGTGTGATCCATGTAGGAAGAAAACGAATAATACTTTTGGTTGTACAAAGTACTTTAGCCACCTGTATTGTTTAATTGTAAGTGATCCAAACTTTTTTTTTCTTTTCATTTTGCAGCAATAGTGCGGGGCGACTCATAACCCAAAAGAGTCCGAGAGTGCATTCATTAAGCAATAGGAAGCTTCCTAATTACATACTTGTCACAATAAGCAGTTCACAGATCTAATGTAACAAAGTATACGATGTTACTCTCCTTAATAATCTCAAGGTATTTTTCCTTATTATCCCGATGTAAACCAGGTAGTACTAAGATCAATGTCACAATAAGTGCACTAAACTGACACTTCAACTAGTACCCAGATCTGGTATTATCCTATCTACACCCATATAAACCTATGTTATTTGTAACTTTGAAACCAGTGGATCTCCTTGGTAAGTAACTCACTTTATGGTCAAGATTATTTTTGTACTTTTTCCAGACTGACGATTTTGCGGTAATCTGAGCGTTTAATAAAACAACATTAACAATACTTTTAATTTAACTGAAGAATGGCACAAGCTTCAAAGCCGGCCGCAAAAAACATCATAATGTGTCTTGATGGCACAGGTCAAGAGTTTGGCGACAGTCCTTCTACAAACGTGTTAAAGCTCTATCGGATGCTAGAAAAGAATGACGACCAAGTGTGTTACTATCAATCAGGAATAGGAACTTTTGGTAAGTTAGATTCACATTCAACCGTAACAGTGAACTTTATTCCTAGCTTCAAGGATTCAATGTTCGCTTTCACCCTTGAAAACCACGTCAAGGATGCTTATTTGTACTTGATGGATGTTTATGTACCGGGTGATAAGATATTTCTATTTGGCTTCAGGTAAGTTTTAAAAGCCTATTTTAAGAATCAGTGATCTTAATAATGAAGTTATTATCAGAACATCAATATTAAACTGCGTATTATCACGAACATTCACTGATAACCAAAACTACCTTGTATTTATTTACTAACTTATAGTCGTGGAAGTTTTACTGCTAGGATCATTGGCGGAATGATTGAAAGAGTAGGGCTTTTAACCAAAGGAATGGAACATTTGGTTAATATTGCATGGGAACTTTACAATAATTGGGAGTGTTCGGGACAACCATCTTCAGAAGTCACGCTAAATCTAAGTATTAGGTTCAAGAAAACATTTTCCAGAGAAGGGGTTCGAATCCATTTTATTGGAGCTTGGGATACTGTAAATTCAGTGGGAGTAATTCGAGATAGACTCTTTCCTTATACTACAAGAAGTTCTGTTGTGGATCATGTTAGACATGCCATGAGTCTAGATGAAAGACGAGGCAAATTCAAGCAGTTGCTGTTTGATCCTGATTGTTTGGACGAAGAAGAGCCGCAAACAGGGGCATCATTACCTACCATTTTGCTACAAAAAATACTTGACTATATCAAACAATTTACAAGTGGTTATAAATGTGGAAGATTGTTCAATAAGCCATCCGACGATATTATTGAACTATTCTTTCCAGGAGACCATGGTGATTGCGGTGGAGGATGGGAGTTTGACCATGACTGTCAATGTATTTCCAATATTCCATTTAGGTGGATCTTGAAATATTCCATAGAATTTGGGGTCAAGTTCAAATCCAAATCTATTGATACATTCAATGCTAGACATCCACTGATCAAAAGTCTATTATCATACAACCATGACCTACTAACATTGAGCCCAACAGTAGAGGAGAAGTCTCACATACTTGCTGACCAAGTTCCCTCTGCTCCTTTTAATGCTTTCAATGGCCGAGCTAATAGTTCGTTTGTCATGTCCGTTTTGTACTGGGCTTTGGAACTAGTTCCTTTCGCCCATAAAGTGCAAAATGAGAGAGGTGAATGGGTGCTAGAAACAGAACCAAACTTTGGTAGAACAAGAAATACTACTATACATTCTAGGTACCATTGGAGCGTATTCTACCGTATCCATTTCATAAAGGATTATCATCCAAGAAATATACACGAAGAAAACTTAGGTCTATACATGTATAACCTGCTCAAGGATTTAAAGGGCTATGATAAGAGGAAGCTAAAGGAATACTGCGAAAATCTAACTATTAGGAAAATTAAAGAAGACTGGGATAGTGAAATATGGAAAAACATACCAGACGATCTTAGAGAGATCAAGAAATAGTCTTGGATCTATAATTGCTATTCAAGCATCTATATAGTTTAGTCACGTTACGATAGAGTTGCAAATATAGACATAGATAGGGTTCTATCATGCTATTGTTTTACTTTATTTTTACAGACCACATTTTTATGGTGGTTGGATTCGAATATACTGTGTCAATTACATCTATACATCATAGATAGAGGGTGAACTTTTATACATGGGAATTGTGTAGGGAAATCTAAGTCCTGAATGCATTAATCTTAACCAACCATTAAGGTTTCGTCGTCGGTAAAGTCATAAACTGGGATTTCTAAGTTCAATGGGGCTGGACCTCTTCTGATTCTACCGGAGATATCGTAGTGGGAACCGTGACATGGACAGAACCAACCACCAAAATCACCAGCTTCACCGATAGGAACACAACCCAAGTGGGTACAGATACCCAACATGACTAACCATTCTGGTTTCTTAACACGGTCATCATCATTTTCTGGGTCTCTTAACTTGGAAATATCAACTTTGTTGGCTTCATCAATTTCATCTTGAGTTCTGTGTCTGATGAAAACTGGCTTACCTTGCCATTTGACAATAACGTTCTTACCTTCTGGGATAGCGTTCAACTTAACTTCAACCTTAGCCATGGCCAAGACATCAGCAGAAGCAGCTAAAGATGAAAGGAAGGATTCGACAGTAGATTTGGCACCTGCAGCACCTAATAAACCCATAGAACCAACCATGAAGTAAGTGAAGTTTCTGTTCTTTTCTTCAGATCTCTTGTTCAAGTAACCGGAGAAGTCTGGGTGTTGGTAGTTGGACAATGCACCGGTAGTGGAAGATAAAGTTCTAACAGAACCTAAAATATGTTAGTATAATTGTACAAAATCATGATTTTTTTTGATCAGCCCAGTTTTGATGAAGAGTCGGAGTTATTCAATTCTTCAAAACTCAGTTGGTCATTCCAGATCTTTCTCCTTCTATTGAACGAAATCATTGATCATCATTTCTTCTTCATGATCATCATTGTTATTAAAATTTGATATTATCATTTTCATGTTCCACCACATTTATGTTTATGATATACTTCTTTGTTGAGTGGGATCATTGCTTTTAAGATTGATGATTTTTCCGTCACAGTCGAATTAAAACCCAATAATTCATGAACATACCTTTCAAACCTAAACCACTTCTCAACGATCTAAATGCAAGGGAAGACATTGTGAATATTGATTGACCTACTCTGTTGTAATGAAAATTTTAGTAGTTTGAAAATGAATTTCGTGTACAGGAATCTAATGGTTTTTTCCGCGGTGGTGATTGGTGGAATGCAAACTGAGGTCACGTGTGGCCCTCAACTGATTCCTATCACCTTTAACGTGCGAAAATATAAAGGTGAAGATTCGTTTGCTAGTGAGAGGTAAGAGAAGCGAAACAAAAGACAAAAAGAAACAGTTATGGATGCAAAGTAGGGGACGAGGGTAGAAATGGATGAAGGCGAATAACAGGTAGCAGAGAATTTCACTGGTTTTGGCTTCGCCGTTTTGCACTTTTTAATTGCCCTTTTCTTTTTGTTTTCTGGGTCAGACATCACTATAATTCTCGTAGAGGCGAGATCATCCAATGGTCGCACTTGGTTAGGGTCAGGGTCTAGAAGTGTGCGAGTGTGAGTTTGAGTATAGTCTATAGTCAAGGCACAATTGTTACCAGACTTATGTAATCATCAACTCAGATTACATGTTTCATGATCGATACAATGATAATTAATACCATGATTACTGGTAATAGGTCAAGAATTATTCAAATCTCTTAGAGGTGGTGTTTCTAGAATTTAGAAACTTACTCTCTACAATAATATTCACACAATTAATCATCTTTCCAAGCTAAATACTTCTATAAGAAAATTAAGAAGTGATTGGTCAAATATACTTAAATCCCTAGCCAAAAATCAGTTTATCAATCATAAATTGCTTTTTCACTGCATTTTCTAGCATCATAATATTTATTAATTTCCAAACCCAAATACCCATGATGCTCAAATGGTATTACCCTAATTGATAAAAGAAACCCCCATCACATTAATTATTGATTATTTAAGGTCTAATTTGTTCAGCAGTATTGCTAACAAACAAAACACATCACCTTGTTTCCTGGAGCAATTATTTATTTTAATCTCCAATGATTTCATTTATAGCCAATAAATACTATTTGTCCCATCATTTTATACCAAACCCCGCGCTATCATTTACAGCACGACTCACCTTCTCCACCAACTTCTCTTTAGTTTTATAATTGTAAAGTGCAAAGTCATTAAAACAAGTATGTGCTACCGGTAATCTCTCGCTATCATTACCTGCAAGACTAATTTTAAAACTTAAATTCTGTATACCTGTGGCAGGAACACGGTCCGATCCAGTCACGAATACCAAAAATTTCTTTCTCTGTTGTACGCTAATTTCATTAATATATTCCCAGAACCATGAAACTACCTTAGAGCTTTCTGCCTCTTCTTTGCCACCGTTCCATCCAACATATTTTGTGACAGATTTAAGTATATCAAGATCAATATCACTATCTTCGTTACCACAAAGTAATAATTGAATTTCATCGGCCAGGAATAATGAAAGCCCATTATCTCCAATAACCTTGGAGAACCCTTTAGTAAATGCATCTAATTGTGCTCTTATTCCGTCTTTGATAAAGAAATCACAATATTTTTCAATGTACTTAAGTCTATTTTCTGTATTGACCTGGATATTTTTACCTCCTGGAATTAACTCGGTGGTATAAGATTTTCCCCACAAATCTTGATAAGTCACTTCGAAAGTGAGATCGAGTGATTCCAAAGTTTCTGAATCATATTCTTTTAATGCCATTAAATTTTTAAATGAAACTGGAAATAATTGTTTGTAATCTTCCATTCCAATTGGATGTCCAAGCAAAATCTTATAGATAACCAAAGGAAATTTCAAATCCAAAATGGTAGAGTTATAGATAGCCAATCCCAATATCGCTCCGAATAAATAGTACATTTCAGAATTTTCAATAGGTTTAATATTGAACCAGAGGAAATTGGAGTCTTCGACATTGTAGAGCATTCCAGTCAGTGCACTGAAAATTTGTTTGGTTAACAAAAGGAACCATTCTTTCTTTAATCCACCAGCATCAACACCCGGTTCATTTATAAACTGTACTCTCAAACTCTTTTTCAAGTCATTAGGACTGTTCTTAATACATTGTAAGGAATCTTGAACAATGTGTTCCCTTCTGACTTTGACCCTAAAGTAAACATCAATTGCAATTCTTTTATCAAGAGAATTGATAAATGCTTCTTCTGCTTTACGTTCCATTTGACGTCTAGCTTCATATTCTAAAATTAAGATTTTTCCACCTAACGATATTAAGAATGGATATTGACATAAATAGAATGAAGCATGGTCATTGACTGATTTAGGACTATGTAGGTAATCAAATAATGCCTGTGCTTCAAGAGGTTCTTGGCTGGATTTTCTTTTATTCTTTTTGTTATTTTGCCATGCATCAAAATCCATTTTAAGATTTACAAAGTCAACCAAAGAATTGTAGAAAGTACTGATCGATACTTTTTCGCTTCTGATTGTATTTGCCTTCAAGAACAGAGATAACACAATTGCAGCAGTCTTAATATGCCAATCATTACCGTACTGATGTAATTTTATTTTGGTATCTTTTTTGGTTGATTTTGATCTTGATAATGGTGCTTGAATTGGTTCCAGACCTTCTATTTCTTCCTTTAATCTCCAGTTTTCCATATATTCCGTATCTGTTGGATGATTATGAGAACTTGGACCACTAACAGATTTTGATCTAACCAATTGAGGATTTTTTATCATGTAAAGATGTTTACGAAGATGAAAGGTAATGTATAAGTTAAATAAATCGATCTTGGAAGTAAATTCTTCTCTCGATAATTTTGAAAACCAAGAAGCAAAATAATTATTTGAAGTAGTAGGACCACAGCTAGCCAATATACCTAAACACCTCTTAAGAATATCATAACTTAAAGTACGGATTTCGGGAGTATCCACCATTAGCGATATTTTCTCAGATTTTGTATTTAATGATCTTGATAAAAATGGAATTTCCAATAAAATGAGAACCCATAAAAGAGATCTAGGGTCATCAGTCGGCTTGTAGACTCTTCTGGCCAATTCCGAAGCTCCTTTCAACGCGTTATATAATGGTCTTTTGGTTGGAAGATTGGAGAGTAACTTGAAAGTATCTTTTATATCTTGTAAGTTCAAATTGGATGTGGAATAATGGACTCTTTTGCTTCCTTTGTTGACACGAAATGATTCGTTCAAGCAATAGTAGGAGCTAAACGCCAGGTAGAGGTATTTAGAAAGTAGATCAAATACTTCATGGGTGGTTTTCTCAACTTGAGATGCGGAAGCAAGGCTTGTATCAAGAATTTTCCTAACATAACGGTATGATATAAGATGTGGCACCGTTTCTTCAGGTTCTGGACGTGGTACAAGCATTGTGGTGGTGTTACATACTGAACATCTGAACTTGCGAGCCTTCACTGGATATGACAAAAGGGTCCCACAACATAAACACGAGCCAAGAGTAGGACCGGACCTTTCGGAACCACCCCTAGTACCCTCAGGATTACTAGAGATTGGTCCCTGATCCTTAGAGCTAGGGGTAATTAATCCTGACCCGCTAGAAACCTTTGGTTTACCTTGAGGGCTCAAGGGGTTATTTGAAGATGATTTCAAAGGAACAGTTGACGATTGACCCTTTTTGAGTGAAGTGGGCAACTCAGGCGCCGGATCCAGACTGGACCTGGCCTTCAGCTTCTTGTTCTTGGACTTGGATCGAAGAAGCATATGGTGTTGGAGGTATGTGGAGATAATTGTGGCTGTTACAAATAGGAGAGGCTCACACGACCAGACAGAGTGATGGTTGCGAAAGTGGGCTGTACAATTGACAAATAAAGCAACAGTAAAGTTGAAAGGGTTGAAAACAAGAACAAGTTCAGATGACGAGCTTGTTAAAGTGGTAGTCCAAAAATATTGGCTACTGCTTTGACTAAAAGAATGAAAAAAAGACTAATGTCAAAATGTATCAAAATAGACGGTTATTGTGCCATTTTTAGGCAAAACATCCTTAAATTTGTGTATTTTTAAGACTTCGGCGTGTGGTTCAGACACTGGTATGGTTGAAACACTAGAGAGAGAAAGAAGAGCATTGATGGCACTTCCAATTTGAGTCAGTTCTCCCAGTATATACAAACGATAACTCCTTCAAGCGGACTTGATTTACGAGTACAACAGTTGATTGGAGTGGGGTTCATATGCGATAAAAATAGCAGTTACTGCAAAAGTTTCGCTCGTCACGGTGAATTTGCAGCATCAATTGATGGACAATTGAAGTGCGTCTTTAAGTTAAGCTTTATCCAGAGTAACAGCCATTGAGAAGAATCCATTATCGCCAGTCAAGCGGTCCAAGAGCTACTTCCTTTTCGGTGAAATACACCAACCAAATCGACACCATTGACTATGAATTGGGTACAAGGACCTTTAATTTGCCTGCGAAATACATACAATAGACACCAATCAGTAGCATAAAAACTCAACTACTAAGGGTTGTCCTAGTACCTGGATTTATCATTCCAGTACAAAGGGAGATTGTACACAATTTTAATTGGAGGGACTTTTACTCAATTGCTCGGGATGTACTTCTCTACTAACACTGTCAGTAAGAAGCTCTCAGAAATTTCAGCCCTCTGTTCTCCTTCCGTAGCCACTACTGGTGAAAGGACCTTTGTTTGATTCTTTTTCGATCCTAACGAAAGGCACAATCTTGATATCTTAAAAATTAGATCCTCTGCCTCTTCTCCTGACTCCGTGTACCTTCTTATTATTTCTACAATTTTTTACCTTTTTTTCAAATAATCTACAATTGCCCAAATTAACAACCATCTACTCCTCACTTATGGTAATAAAACCGGCAATAACTCAGCCATAATGAACCTACAAGTTTGATGAAACTCAGCACTGATTGACCCATTGCTTTTCTGTATTGCTAGCTCAATTTCATAAAACTTTTTTGAATTCAGAAGATCTCTGGCCTCCCCATTTTTGACGTAACTCATTTTTCGGGATAATCTAAAACATAGTTAGTAAGGAAGCAACCAAGATTGTCAAGACTATTACACAACAGATCACCACATAGAGTAGCCTACTTATATAAGCGAAAACCCACTACTGAGAGCAAAAGCATAATTCAATTTACTGGTCAATCATCAACGAACTTAACATCCGATAGTCAGTAATGATCATCGACTACACCAATGATTTTGATTATGATACAGACCTCTTCGTCTTATCCCCACTTAAAGAGCCCCTCCAAACCATAACTTCAACATATGCTACAATTGGCTACACCAAATACCTCATCCTCTCTAGGTTGGACCATCTTGCCCTTTATGTCATTGATAAAGGGATACATCACCAATTGAATATCTATGGGGCCACCATAACAGCCTTGGTACCAGTACAAATAGATGGAGAAAATCTGATAATGACCCTCGATACAAACTACACATTATCCCTGGTCTCTCAAAAACCCCAAGGAGGATTTATAAAGAAAGAAATCATGAAATTGGACCCGAAGGGTCACCAGCAAGGAGTGGATTCAAATGCTAACTTTGCAGTACCGAGAGTCACCAACAAGGATACAGAATACATGGTAGTACATTGCTTTCAAGGATACATACATTTATTTACACGAGATGCAGAACCGGCGACAAGAAAGAGAGGAATGGAATCAAAGGTAACCACATCAGATAAAAAATGGAAATTCACTACTATCTCCATTGGATCTTTAGTGGTACTGAAGACTGTATTTCTTGAAAATTCTGGAACTGTAGCCATTCTTTATCGTGATTTCAACTTCAACTATTCTTTAAGATATTATCAGATAATTGATGGAAAACTCGAATTTCAAACCCAATTCAACGAATTCGATGTTCCACCTTCAACTATTATTCCACTCAGATTTGGTGGTGTTTTAGTGTTAGCTGGTACATATATGTTTTACTTCGGAAACTCTAGAAATGTGTTAGCATTATCAAATAGCGCTGATGAATCACTTTCCATAAATGCAGAGGGGAACGTTATTACCAATGACCTATCCAAATATTCTCAAATATCAACTGAATCTTCCTTTACTTACACTGTTATAGACAATTCCAGAATATTAATAGTTTCAAATTCCGGACAGACTTTTATTATTAATATAAGTGTTGATATTGAGCAATCAATGCTAGTTTTCAAAGGAATTGATCTTGTTCAATTGGGCAAATCAACAATTCCCTTGGAAGATGGACTTTTCCATATTGATGGGAATTGTTTTTTACAAGTGTCTAGATTATCTAGATCATTATTGTTTCATATTTCGAGAGAGTCACCTCATATTCAAATTTCATCATTCTTAGAATCATCACCACCGATATTGGGTATGGACCTAAAAAGCAAAGGCAACAACTTAGATATTTTAGCATGTCAAGGTGGTTACGGTGCTGGCGAGTTTTGTTTGTATAGTCATCCAGGAACTAAAGTGGAGCAAATTAGAACCATAAAAATGGATCTTCCAGGTGAATGTATCAAAGTTTTTGGAGATAAAGTCGCGGTAAATACCCGTCAAGGTGACAAATGGTTTCAATTTAACGAAGAGTTCAAAGAAATAGACACGAGAGGTGTTCTACCCGAACTGGCTATAGATATAGGATTATTCGATGAAAAATTATCAGTGTTAACTTCCAACGGAATTGAGGGCCTATTCAACCAACCAATTAGCCAAGGAAAAATTATTAACAAAGATTTAACAATATTTCTGAGAGAACTGGAAATTTTTGCATATAGATCAGGTGTTGAGGTAGCCAAACTGATAATTGGTCAAAGTATCAAAGATATGAAATTCGCAGATACTGATCCAGTTTACTTTTTAGTTGTTACCGATGGACCCACTATGATCGGTACATTTGAGGGAGAGTTCAAAATTCAATCCTCTTCAAAATTAATCAGTGAAGATTATCATGATCTAAAAATTGCAGTCTTCGAAGAATCCATAATTGTAATTATACTGGATTTATACGGTAGAATTTATCAGCATAAATTCGATAAAGATATTAGATTCCAAGGCTCAACTCATATAAATTTAAGCACCAGTGCCTTGAATATTATCCAGAACAAGACCAAAATAGTAGCTTACGAAAATAAGCATGCATGGGGGTTTAACTATGAACCATTACTGGGGTTTTATGTACCATTCTCGTTGTCAGGAATTTCTAAAATTGATTTATTGAATTTTGTTGGCGACAATTTACTATCCTTGAAGTCCAATATAATTGATATTTTTCAAATACCATTGGTACTGACTGATGAAATCATGCAACCTAAGACGTATTATTCAAATACGCTTATTACTAAATTCGTTAAAGTTCCAAACAAAGATAATTTATCAATTATTCTTACATTTCACGATACAACTGAAAATGGTGAATCTTTGACTCCATATTCAAATTTACAATTAATTGACAACAATAGCATGACCCTTATGGATGAATTTAAATCAGAAAAAGATTTTGGAGATATTGTCACAGTTTATGACACAGAATATGAATCGCCATTGCTTTTTGTTTTATCCAGTAATGATCATTCTCCAGTGCTAGTCTTTACTATAAAGAATAAGAGGATCGTTTATATAAATAAGAGCACAATTGATGGAAGAAAATCTGCAGCACAATCAATTCGTCTAATCAATAGTGAGTCACCACCAGATAGTTACGCAACAGCAAATGGGTTTTTCAAATTCAGTATTGCTGGTGATATCAACTATGTGGTTGAATGTGAAAGAAGATCAGATGAAGAATTTGTGTGGGCAATAGTTAAGGATTCTATAAGTCAATCGCCAGTATATTCAGTTTCGCAAGCTGCTGACGATGAAAATGGACCAATACTATTGGCAGATATACAAAATGGTATTTATATTAATGATTTGGATGAAGGCACATTTAAACCACTTCCACTCAAATATTCACACCATTTCTTAACCAGCATGGACTTGCTCTGTTCTGAAGGTGATCAAGGTTCAGTGCAATATTTGATTACAGGAGATTCATTTGGAAATGTTTCTATTATCAAAGATCTCGTACAAACAGCAGGATTTAATGTAGGAGAACAAGTCAATGTCATCAAGACAATTCCCAGAAGGGCCAATTTGCAACAATACGGGAAAAATACCACCAATTCGACAACAACCGATTTAGCCATCATTGGAACCATAAATGGCGGTATCTATAAGGTTAGTATGGTCAGCAACAGCAAAGAGGCAAATATGTTGACTAAGTGTATGGAAGAGTTACAAGATGTATCTCTGGTATACAATAGTAAGAGATTAGACTGGAAGGGACCTATTGATAGTAGTGGAAACGTCGAAAGAAAGGAGAATTTCGGAGTCATAGACCAAAGAATGGCATCACGGTTCCTTGCACTTGCCAATGAAGAAAACTCTAAGTCGTTAACCCTTGCTGATACGTCGTATCCGCAGGTTCTTAATAGAAAGTACAGACACTCACGTGAACATCTTCAATTGTTGCAAAAAGTGACATTTGAAACTAGTCCATACACCTTTCAGTACTAAGCAGTTTAAGTATGGGAAGGTATAGAAAACAATAACAAAGCGATATATACTTTCTGATGATGGAAATGACTAGCATATCAACTGCCAGGAGTGTCAGTAAATGGACCCATATTCCAGGCAAAGAATATGTCAAATAGTAGTAGCATGTACTCTTTGATGATATTGGTGCTACACACGACCCACCAGTTTTCATAACAAAAAATTCCATAGATCTAAATTCTCTACAGTACTTCAATATGGGAGACAAATTCGATGATATAGATATGCTTGAGATTCCAGATGAGGAAGAAACCTCTTCATCTGAAACAGAAGCTATTTCCGATCACTCCAGCAAATCTCGTCAAGAGACTCCAAATGATTTATTTAATCATGAAAAGATATACATTAGTCCACAAGACTGGCTTCAATCACAAGATAATGCCCCAATCGAATTTCAATTTGATCAAGAAAAGTACGACAAGAGTTTAGATTTACACGATGACTATTCCAAGAAGTATGTCCAATATGTCAACTCCATGTATAAAGTAATTGAAGGATTGGCTCAAAAAAATGTTACTAGAATTGAATTGGAACAACAACAACAAGAACCTTTCGGACTTATAACTCAAGATAACGAAGTTGATCCAGGATCAAAAGCGGATATAATCATAAATAGAGCATTGGATACAATCATTGACCAAGTAAATGACTTTACACAAGGCTTAGGTGATATAAGTCCTTCTCACACCAACCAATTTGAAAATTTGGTACTCGTATTGGAATGTCTTAAAGCCAATTCCTTCTATGAAGACATTAATGAAAAACCAGAGCTTTTAGTCAAATGGATCAATATGTATGATTACAAGCCAGATGATACCATTATCACTAGTATAATGATAGAAACTCCTAAACCATATTTACATGTTGAATTTTGGATCAAATTGGTTAGTCAACTTTTAACTAGAGGACTTTTCGAACAAGCAGATGAAGTTTTGAAAAATTCTAAGTATCAAGAATTAATTGAAAACGATGCTATTTACACTATTATTTCTGATTTCCATGAATTAGTGTCTAACTATACTGTATTTGCCTTGAAGGGCCATTTCGAACAATGGAAACTCAAAGCTTGTGAGTTCAGAGATCATATAAGCAAAAGAAGTACTGATATTACTGATCCTGAACATTCTAGGATCTCTAGACAAGTGTATGATTTATCATGTGTTATAACAGGACTACCTAAGACCATTTCTAATTTCTGTGATGAATGGTACGAATTATACGTAGCATTATCCTTATTCCAAGTCAGAGATGATAAGCAGTTATACAAGGAATACTTTCAAGTATCTCAAGATGAAAAACCACCTTCTGTTAATGACGATGAAGACGATATCGAATCTTGTTTTATTGATATTATAGAAGAAAACTTCATCAAGGTATTGTCTTTCTTATACAAACTTGATCCATTCACATCAGCTTGTGTTTCCAAGCTTCTTGAACTCAAGGGATTACTCAACAATTATTACAGTTTCAACCCCAATACAATTAATTATCAAAGCATCATGGAAAAGAGAACCATTTCTGAATATTTCTTGACTAAAGAGGCATTTGAATGCTTAAATATTCATGATTTAGTACCAGTAGGTATTGGTTTACTTCTTAATCAGGATATTTTAACTTCAGAATCATCTCAAGCTATGGCCAAAAAAGTGGTTGGATCATTTTTGACAAAATACCAAGGTAAGACTAATGACGATTTAGAATGGTTATTGACCATTTGTGCTAAACTCAATTTGGTTTCGAAGTCAAGAGAATTATACTACAATTACGGATTGAAATCTTTGGATGAAGGGCTTCTCTTTGAAGCACTTGATCTTTTCGTTAAGAGTTACGATCCAAATGCCACCGAAGGGTTCAATGAAGGTTTAAAGAAGGTTCACTACATCGTTTGGGACTTGCTTTTCCAAGATAGTTTAGTGAATAATAGACCAAGTAATGACGAGTTAATCAATAATATTGTCAGTGGAAATACTGATGAATCCTTCACCATAGATTCTATCATAAGACAAAGTCTTTCACCATACGCTATTCTTCATAGACATTTCACTTCATTGGATGGACCAAACCTTATTAGTGAACCAAGAGCTTCACTTTCAGGAGAGTCCAATTCCATGAGAAAGTTAAATTCAGTTATTCATTTATTAAGATTTGCTCATTTACCAAAGAAATTCTATCCATTATTATTATGTCAAATATTACCAGTAATGATTAACTTTAATGAAAAGTTCAATCTTCCAGAGCTTATTGTGATAATTGAATTAATTGACAGCTATGAACGTGAAGTCACAAGTGAAGAAAAGAAAGATGGTGAAGCCTTGTTCAAATATTCCATCAATCATATTGAACCAGAGACCACTAAACACGATTGGAGACTCATCTTAAAGGACAATGGAAAGAAGGTACCTGAATCTATTGATGACTTGATCAGAATACTTCGTAATGAAATTTTGGCAAAGATCGGACAACTGTTCATCAGATAAGTGGAGTGTAAAATAAAAATAAATACTTTAATTTCGATTAGATAATAATAATTAAATATAATAATCAATATATATAGGTATTTGTGAAGGACTACTATTATTAAACTTCCTATGTAACAAGTTTGAGGTTGGTTATAAGTTTATATAGGCAAGTTTATTAGTTACTTATATTTTTATAAATCGACAAAGAAACATCAGACATCTCTGATAATGAATTAAAAAAATATGATGATGATTATCACAAGTAGATAAGATTTTGAGTGACTGAGATGATTTTATTTATTCAAACAGACCAGGATAGTAAAACTACCTACACTGAAAAAGTGCTCCGTTTGAAAATGAAATTCATTTAACAGACAGCATCAGAGGTCTTGGAGTTCAACAATAAGGCGACAATCAAACCATACAAACCCAAAACTTCAGCGAAAATCAAAATCAAAATCATACCAACGAATAATCTTGGTTGTTGGGCAGAACCTCTAACACCAGCATCACCAACAATACCAATAGCGAAACCAGCAGCCAAACCGGATAAACCGACAGACAAACCAGCACCCAATTGAATGAAACCAGTGAATAAAGCTTGTTGTTGCTTCAAGGAGTCAGAGACCAAGACAGAGACGACCAAACCGTAAATGGCAATAATACCGGCCATAACGACTGGAATAATGTTCTTAACCAATAAATCTGGTCTAGTAACGGAGGTAACACAGATACCGACACCAGACTTAGCAGTACCGTAAGAAGCACCGAAACAGGTGAAAACAATAGCGGCAGCACAACCGATGGAACCAAAGAATGGTGCATAAACTGGACTAAAAAAGAGTTAGTATTCATTTGATAAGGGAAAAAAATAGAGTGAATTGACGACGACAGAAAGAGAGTGAGTGATTGCTATTGGGATTTTGTTCAATTAATGATTGATAAGTATATTGAAATGCCAGAGCCCACAGATGGATCCCAACCACCGTGCTTGTTAGATTTCGATTCGGTCATTTTTCTATAGGTATAGGCATGGGCATGGGCATGGGCAATAAGGGCACGGGTCATTCGTAGCAATGTATCAAGGGACTAGGACATAGTTCAGGATACGCCGATTTGAACGATCGTAGTGTCCCAGTTGGCCACATTGCCAAAACATCATCGAACTTATCATATGATTTCCCACCATTATTGTTATTCCCTGGATGTTATCTTTTGATTATTGCCAGATAAGCATAAACATAACATGAGTCAATCCGAGCCTCCAATTCACCGCAATTCGACGATACTTACCATAAATCAGACATGACGAGATTGAAGAAGGAATCTAAATAGATTTATCGATTGATGACTTTAATTGATTATTCAATCAGTGACTTCAATTAGCTACTAATTAGAGAAAAGTTTTGGGTTTAATCGTTCGCCGGGCCAAATTGGCGTCAGGCACTTGTACAGGATACTCAGGCTCAAAAATACGTATGGTGCGGGTAAGTGGTAGGCCAGTGCGGCTTTGTACCGGACCAGAGATGAGATGCGATTTTAAAGAGCGAATTTTTCAATTGATTTCAATTCTTTAACCTAATACTGGTGAGCTACTCTGCAAGGAACCTTAACTTTTATCTTAACAACCCCCCAATCCCAAATCATTATGTCTGCTCCAAACCCAAAGGCTTTCCCATTAGCTGACTCTGCTTTAACCCAACAAATCTTGGATGTTGTTCAACAATCTCAAAACTTGAGACAATTGAAGAAGGGTGCTAACGAAGCTACCAAGACCTTGAACAGAGGTATCTCTGAATTCATTATCATGGCTGCCGACACCGAACCTATTGAAATTTTGTTGCACTTGCCATTGTTATGTGAAGATAAGAACGTTCCATACGTTTTCGTTCCATCCAAGGCCGCTTTGGGTAGAGCTTGTGGTGTTTCCAGACCAGTTATTGCTGCTTCTGTTACCACCAACGATGCTTCTTCTATCAAGAACCAAATCTACGGTATCAAGGACAAGATTGAAACTTTGTTAATCTAAGGATTCAACAAATAACATATGAAGTGGGTTGTTCTTTTTTTGGAAAGATTATCATCAAAGCTTCCTTTATTGGTAGCTTGTATTTTGATTGTTTGATTTTCTTCCAATATCAACTAACCTATTGTTTCAAATATAATCGATAATAAAGTGTTGTACAATTAGAATTAATGAAATAAATGAACAGTTAATTACACATGACTGAAAGCGAAAAATTTCCGTATATCAAAGTAATTTTGAATGTAAAAATATCCTCCAAATGAATGAAAGTGGAAATATTCTGTATCAGGGATTTGAAGATACGATTGAACAAGTCATTATTGTGATATTGTCGATTTACCGCTTCATCAAGCCCAAATCTTGTATCTCATCGCAGAAACTGGTAATGTTTACTTCTCACATAGTCCTCCATACCATAATATCACTAATAGCACTACAATTAGCGTATTAATTACAATATACATTTTTCTTCTTCTTCTTCTTTGCCGGGATTAAGACCATTAAAAACGTCTTTATTAACCTTAACAGTCTTGAAATAGTCACTAACTCTGTGATTTTTTCTGAATTGTTTCCTACATATTTAATCACCTCATCACTGTACTATAGTTTATCGATGAGTAGACAGAATATAGTAATATCACCACAACCATTAACCGTAAAATACCACACTATTCTGATACAAGATAATAAGCTATTTTTTCTCTTCGTGTAGTTTTCCAAAGTCTACTTTCGCAGATTCCGTTCTCCCCATCTTCTCAATAGTTTTCCGAGCCTTTCTCTTATTCTGTTGATGCGCAGAGCTCACCCAGACTTTGATGCGAAGAGACAAATTTATTCTCTGTTGCACAGAGTTCCTATAACCCATGTCCACCGAAACACTTACCAAATTCCTCCGGTCAAAGGGATCGGTGACGGATATTCTCAAGTCTGCCGAGTCGTTACTCGATGGTGAAACTGACGTTTACCTTCCCAATAGTGATATCTTTATTCTCGAGCTTTTAATTGATCGTGCAAACGATTCACTGGCATTCAAATCATGGAAACTCCAACCTGAATATTGGAGACTCTTTGCAAAGACATGGAAGGTTTCATCAGATATAGCTACCAGAAACAAGGTTTTCAAAAGAGTCAAATTGGTGGATTCAATGGGATTAGTATTCAAGTCATCCCAAGATTCGTCATTATGGTCACTGATGTTTGATTTCGTGGATTTAATAAGACAAGACTACTATGTGGATATAGAAGAAGCTGCCGCAGTATCTCTTTTAAAGACATATCTTCAAGTTAAAGGTCCTTACACTTCCTCTTGGTCCCGTACTATGAGGGATTTATACCAATTACCTTACCTCAATGTTAACTATAGTATCACCAAAAAGTCATATTCCAGATTCATTCAGGATGCATTACCTTCCCTTTTACACTTTTTAGTGAATCCTAGTGATGAAGAGTCTCATGCTTTGTTCAAATCCATTACTGTTAAGGGCCTCTTCCCTCCAGAAATGATCAACCATTTAAAATCAAATATCGATACATTACTTAAACAATCAGTAAGTGAACTTGATGAATCCGATATAAGTGAACTATTCGAACTCACAGTGCAAAATCTTTCTTCCAAGGATTTGAAAATATGTGAAGAATTATTTATTTCCATTACTTCCACCTCTAAATTCAAAGGTCTTTCCTCTTCATTACTTGAAAGATTATCAAGAGTGAATAGATCTTTATCCACCGAATTTTTCCAACAAATTTATACTAGTGAGTTCGATGAAAAGAAAAAGGACCAAGTGGACTGGAACTTGATTGTTCACTTGATAGACTTAGATATTGAACTTACCATCAAATATGCTGCTCAAATCATTGAACATGTTCCAGTAAAAGACGTTCTTAGGGTCGGTAAAAGCATTTTACACTCATACTTGAAGGGTAGAGAATTGGCTCAATTTTTTACTTTATGGATCTCTGCTATTGATAAATCTTCAGTTTGGAAAGACCGTGAATTTATTGCCGAAGTTGCCCAAACTGTAGATGACTTGTCTGCTAGTCAATTGTCCAAATTGGTCCAAGAATTATTCGAGACAGAAAAGCAACTCCTTCCTCCGTTAACTGCAATTGTTCAAGGTCTTATTACCAGCCCAAAGGCAAAGGCTGTTGCTATAAAGACTACTCTTGAACAGAACAAGAAATTTATCAACACCAACAAAGAAGATTTCTGGGAACTAAGATACTATATACTGTGCTTATACGAGTCTTTGGTTGACGAAAAGTTATCTGGTAAATCTATTTACTATTACTATACTTCATTCAGATTAATTGAATTGGGAATTAAAGTGAACATAGACAATATTGCTGATTCATTTATTAAATTGATTAAATCCAATTCTACCGAAATTTCTTTTGTCTTGAACAGATTCATTATCATTTTAGAGAACTATCTCTCTGATGAAAACAAGACCAAATTCATTGAATCAGTCTTTTCTACACATTCGGTTGAAGAAAATATTGAATATTTCAAAGGTGGGGAAATTTTCTATGAACAGAAACAACTTACTTCTAGTTTGATTACTTATTTAAACAAGAGCACTGATGCTTCATTAATTCAATTTTATGAGATCATCCCTATTCAATGTTTTAACAGAACTTTGAAAAAGGCTAGTATGGAAAAATTATACAATTTGGCCATCAAGGATGACAGTTTAATAGTGAGAAAATCAATTCTACACCTTTTGAAGTCTCCATCATTCAAGTCCGAGCTCGAAATAAACTTCAATGCATCAATGAAGTTGTTGGAAAAGGACAGGTCCTCTGTCTCTTCTGAAATAGTTAAGACTATATGGTCTCATCACTTACAACAAATGAGCGTTGCTGAACATAAAAACTATATCAACGATTCTATCAAAACTTTGACCAAAAAGCTTGCCAAATATTCTCCAAAGAAACAATCTTCAATTCTCCAATCTGCTTTCGTGGTAATCTCTTCCCTGGAAGACTTGAAAATTGATGAATTGGTAGATTTGTTTTATTCCAGCATAGAAAAGGCTTTGACTTACGCTCTTGTACAAAATGATCAAGAATTAGCCAACTGGTCATTGAAAGCTCTTCTCAGTCCTAAGTCAAATCTCGACAAGACTTCAGTCTTGAGTTTGGTCAAACTTGTTGGTCAAAAGGTTGAATCTTTGAAAAACTCAACAGTTCTCAAAGCTAATTTGTTCAGATTAGTTTCTAAGGTATCTTCTGCTGGTGACTATCTTTACGTGATCAGTCTTTACTATACTTTAATCCCAGTTTGTGGAGATTTGACCGAAGATATGGAGCAATATTTAAACACTTTAAGTGAAGAAGAATTTGAATATGCTTATGAATTTGTTAATCAATCCTTCAAATCCAATTCCTCATTCATTCTCCTTCTTTGTTCTTTCATCAGATCATTTAAGAAGGAATATGCCCATGCTCATGAAATGACCAACCAAATTATGTCTAAATTTATTACCAACTTAGATGATTTAACTTACGAGTCTCATAAATCAATCTTGTCAACTTTAAAGCTTAGCTTGAGTGACAAGACTTGGTTGTTCAATCAATATGGTATTGAATCTTTAATCACCATAATTTCCAAGTATGGCACATTACTTAATCAAAGCTCATTCGAAGACTCTCAAGTGATCGACTTGTATATTCTTGTGACCCAAGTGATGTCTCATGTATTATTATTCCACCGTTACAAATTATCGTCACGTCATCATATCATCATCAACTTATTTGTGTCTCTCCTTGTACCATTATCCTCAAAAGAAAATCAATGTTTGAGCCAAAACAAGGAAGCTGCCTCCTCTTACTCGAGATTGGTGATCAACCTTTGTGAACCATCTGTTTCTACTTTGTCGAGAGAACAACTTAAACACTCACTTAACTCTTCTACTGCTTTAGCAAGGAGAGCTTTGAGAAAACATGTTCCATTGTTACTTATCAATTACATTTACATGGCTTTGAAGTATAACTTCAGAACTCAAGTCAACGATGAACTTATCACTGGTATCTACAGTATTTTTGATGTTGTGAGTAATAACGAGTTACAATTGGTTAGTTCAAGTTTGGATATTCCTGGTAAGGCTTTCTACAGAACATTATATGGAAACTACAAGGATTATGGAAAATGGAAGGATCAATGAGGCTTGACTGCTAAGAGTAAATGAAAATAGCGGGGAAATGAAATTGAATGGAAGAAATGCTTTGATCAAATTTGAAATTCTTGATCTCTTATAGATAGTTTCTTCATTCAAATTATACTTACGTAGAGAAATAGTAATACATTAGCGTAATGTAAAAAAAATGCAAAGCCAATTTTAGAACTTTACTTTCACTGTAGAGACAATACTTATCTTAGTAAGTCTATACCACCTTCGCTTTTTTTTTTTAACAGCAAGAGTGCTTAAAATTGGTTGAAGTGAGTTTTTTCACAGCTATATATAAAACTTACATCCACTATTATCTCTGTTTTTATTTATTTAGTATATATCAAAACAAGTCAATAACATGACTACTGTTTGATTATTCGGGAATGTATGAAGTGAGCGGGATAACTAGTTTTAAATATCTTTCGAATTGTCTGCAAGGTAGTCTGGTGTTGATCAAATTAGTCTCATAACTGTGTGTAAAATCTACTTTCGTCATTGTACAACAAACGGCCAATATTCTTTCTAAATGATTTATCCAACTGGTTCATCACTTCCCATACCTTTGCTTCCAAAAGCTCATCTATTCTATCATTATCATGATCTGTATGTAAGAAATGTGAGGTGTATTCGTATCGCAAAATATCCTTCCTGGTTAACATTCCTACCAAATTTCCTTCTTTTTCCACTAAGATATATCTTGGGCCAAGTTTAACGAATATTTCAAGAACATATTCCAAAGGAACGTCTATATTGATGGTTAAAGGTGATTGGTTGATAATGGATTTGAAGTCAATAGCAGCTGAGGAAATCATATTGTTGGTACTGAACGAACAAGGATTGTCTTCACCAACTCCTTCATAATCTCTTAAAATATATTCCAAATCAGCTCTAGAAACAAACCCTCTAATCTTTTGATTAGTAGGTGACTGAATAATCGGGAAACCACGGTATTTGGTCTTTGTTAATGTTCTTTTTAAATGCCCCAAAGTGAATTCTTCATCACTGTCTTCAGGGAATGCGACAACTACAGTTGTCATTGCACTTTCAACAGTAGTATTGAAAGAGAATTCCTCCTTGGCATCAATAAGAGGAAGTCCGTTGAATTTGATCATTTGATCTGCGATACCACCCTTACCCCATTTATCGTTGATACTTTTAGTAATAGCAACAACTATCATCGTTGGAATGATATATCTCAAAGCACCCGTCAACTCAAACATGATAATTACAACAGTAACTGATAAATGTGTTATACCACTCAATGCAGCAGCAGCACCCAAAAATGCATATGTACCTGGAATGACACATTTACCACCTGATTCAGAGCAAGATGAAAAAATGACTGAATCTGGATAATTTTTATAAAAGTGATCAACCAACATACCTAATGCTCTACCAAAAGTAGCACCAGCAGCCATTGAAGGAACAAAAATACCCGCGGGAACCTTACAACCATATGTGATGATTGTAAGACCCATTCTAGCAATAGTAGCAAAGATCAATGATACGAAAATCAACATTTTCTTTGAGTTTGGATCACAAATTGGATGCGTATTTTCCGAATTACATTCACGGAAAAGAATTTGCATTGATTCAGTCATATCAATCTTCAAGAATTCATTGAAGTAACAGAAACTAGCGGTGAATAATGATAAAATGAAAACTTCTTTGATAGCATGAGATCCAAGATAACGCTTACGGAAAGAAACCACTTTAATGTTCAATTTTGATACCACAATTCCATAAACACCACCAAAAATTCCGATTATTATATAGATGGGGATTTCGAAGAAATGCCAGTTAGTATCATAAGTCACTTCGAATAAAACCAATTGACCCGTTCTAAATGGATTAATTGCTGCTAAAGTGATAACAGCAATTAATGAGCAACAATAAGATTTCCAAATAGTTGATAATTGAAATACTGAAGAGATTTCTTCAACGGAGAATAATACACCACCCATAGGAGAACCAAAAGCAACTGCCACACCTGCCGCAGAAGTAGCAGTTAAAAATTCTCTTGCTTTGGAAGCACTTTTACGATACTTTGGAATTAATCCTGCAATTGTATTACCCACACAAACAGCGTAATGGACACTTGGACCTTCTTTACCTAAACTTAAACCCGATGCAATAGCTAATGGTAAGCCAATACTTTTAATGAACAAGGTCCAGCCTCCTAAAAAGCCCTCCATAACAAATCCTGATACAATGCATTTGATTTCTGAGATTCCTGATCCAGCAGCTGAAGGAGCATATTTCTTTACCAAAATAGCGGCAGTAAATGAAAACACCAATGATATTATGACGTAGAAGATATAGTTTAAGGCACTATAGCTAGACCACTCTACCCAAGAAGAGCAAGATTCTTCATTTTGGCCCCAACAACAGAATGCTTTACTAAGATAGAATCCGTTTCGGCAATGTCCTGTTCTTAAACTAGCCAACCATGATGTAATGATGTTTAAAATACCCGCTATGAGCCCAATTACAACACCCATAGATGCTAAAACAAGCCAGTTCTGGGCCAATGAAATGATCTTGTATCTTAGGGAGGAACTAGCATGATTCTTTGTCTTTAAGATCCGTTTTCTATGTTCGTCAAGCTCATCTTCCACCCAATCAATAGTTCTGAAATCATCGAATCGCTTTACTTCTTTGATGAGATGCTGATCTTGCCATTGTCCAGTCTTACGAGATCGAAGGAATGTCGATGAAGGTTGTGTGTGAGATACTTCGTCCTCGTCCATGATGATCAACCAACTAGTTTAATGAAGTTGTGATTTGGTTATTTCGCGCGTGGATGCAAAATCAACAGTTCACCAAAGTTGATGAAGTGGAGGGAACAGAAATAAGACAGAAAATTACAGCAGGGAAAATAGAAATCAATAAAAAACCAGCAAGTACTAACTGGCTAAATCCAGTTCTCTTCAAGAAGAAAAATTCTCAATTTTACTCTTATTAGAGGCTAAGACAGTTCTCTACACTCACCTACATATAAAAATTGTATGAGAAAGGTGCAACTAGAAAGTAATTAATTACTTCTTGATGATTCATAAGCTATAAGATTGATATTAGTTGACAGATTTAATCAAGGATGGTTCCTTTTTCCTGATATAGTAGATTATATAAATTAATTTGTATGATTGTAGTAGTTGCTGTAATTTTTAGTCTAATACAATAGGAGCACTATGATGTATGAAATTATCAATTTTCCTTAGATGATATATTTCATCATATTCTCTTCGAGCTGGTTAATCAACTCATCAAAGTTTTTGAATTCTTCATCGAATCTATGATCGAAATAACTGAGCACAAGATTCAAACCTCCAAGTTTAGTAGAGACTACGTTCAACATAATATCGGCTGCTGGAGGAGACATATCTTGGGAAAAGATCATATTGGTAATAGTCCAATTATTAGGATAGACAGGAACATCAACCAATCCTAAATTGGACAACTTAGAAGAGTCTTGTCTAGCAGGAACCATTTGAGCCTCGAAAAATTGATCATTGTTGGAAGTCTTCAGATATACTTTCTTGAATGCGTGATAACCATCCATTAACAGTTTGTCTCCAACATGTTCCAATAATCTACTATTAATGTCTTTTACTAAAGTCCACGAAAATTCATCTAATGGAGGAAGAATTTGGGCAATACCAGTATGAGCATAAGTTCCTAATATTTTATACTTTGGATCTCTCAAAATCGGTTGGTAGACTGGGTCAGCAAGTTCAGGGTCCACAAATCTTCTTAATGTAATAGCGATTTTGTTACTAGTGTAACAATCTCTAGGAAAAACAGGTTGCAAAGTGAAGATAGTAACAGCTTCTATATAAGCAGTTAAAGTTACTCCTTCCTTTTTGCACTTCTCTAAGATAAGCTTAGTTTTTGCAACATCGAAATTAATTAGTTTATAAGCAATGGTGAAAGTTTTGGTGGTAGGAAATCTCCCAGGCCATCTTTCAAATTTTGACTCAATTGGCTCTGATTTTGGCTGTTGAGGCTCAGCCATAAATATATCAATTGGCGGTGGAAGTGGGTTTTTGATTTTGGAATTGTCAGTTTCATATTGGAAAACCACCGACTTCAAGCCCTGGTAATCGAATGGTCCATAATCTTGGACTACTTTATCAGCAAGATTTTCTACAATGGATAAGTTTTCCACAAAGATCTCATGGAAGTAATTACCCACCACTCCATCTGCAATTGTGTGTTCGAAAACCACTGATAAATTCATATCACCAATCAAGATCAATTTGAATAAGGGTTTATTATCGTTGAAATCAAATGATATATTAGCGTATTTCATGAATTTCTCATTGACAACCCCGTTGCTAAGAAACTCCAGCTCACCATGGAGCTCAATGATATCATCCATTACTACTAGGTCCAATGGTTGATATATATAATCATCGCCCTTTTGGACCACATTACAAATCAAGATATGGTAATCAAGAACAGTCTTGCGAAGTGCTCTATAGATGAGCTGTAGGCTCAACTTTTTAGAGTAGGTGGCAGTAAGCTGGAACCCTTTGTAGAAGCCTGAAGCTGTTCTAGACCGGAAAAAGTGTTCTGAGAAACTCAATGGTCGAGTGATAACTGTCATTTTGATATTGAGATCAATGTTGAGAAAGACTCAAAGATTTCGCAGTAAATGAAAACAAGTAAAATTGTATCGGATCAATGGGAAAAAGCACTGATCAAAGGGAGTGAATGATATGGGTTAAATAGAAGTTGGTGTTTTTGATGAAAAATTCGCTAAGCAGGAATCCAAAGCCCGCTATATGCACAAAGTTCGCGGTGACTGCAAATCGAGTCAAGGTTGTGGCTGTCTCGTACTTTTACAGCGATGACTAATTTCGGATATAATTATCGCTCGTAACGGTATCTTCCTGAACAGCACACCAATTGATAAAATAGGAGTCAAAAACGCAAACCATTTTTGGATACATTCATAGTATTAGAGTCAAATAACCGTTTTTGGCACGCATCGTTAAACAAGAACATGCATCATTGATTGTAATGACCTCAGATATGTTCTACATCTCCTCTACATCCTTATCAGTGACCATACATTTGGTAGGACTGGATTTTTTCAACATGCTGCTTATGTAAGCACAGCGCTGTATGAAACACAGTTCAATTGTTAGGGGTTGTGGCAATCTTACACCTACCAAAGATCTGGTCCACTCATTACACAGTAAGATGCCGTTTTTAAGTAAGTACATTCAGGAACAACAAGTCTTTAGAGCCTACTAACGCCAGTTCCTGCATCCGTAAAGGTCGCCCTTACTGTCGGTGCTGTTACGGGAGCCACAATTGCATTAATTGCCAATAGAGAACAGGTCCTCGAAACAGCAGAAGCTTTGTTTCAAAGTGGAGCCCGTTTCTGCAGAAAGCATTTAGAAGAATCCAGAAAGAATAAGATGTTTGCTGATGCTCATGAAGATCATTGGTTTGCCAATCAAGTCAATCATATGGACGAAGAGTCAAGTGATGAGGATGAGTTGACTACCCCTGACGTGTCTGAATATGGTACAGATGTTTCAGATTATTATGAAAGTGACGAAGAGGTGGATTTGAGGAGAAGAAAAATGGCTGAGGAGGTCAAGGGTGATGTCATGGATTTAGATTAGGTTTACCATTTATCATTGGTGAATTCATAACCAAAGTATGTAAATACCGAAGCAAAGCCAATTCACAGGCTGTCTATGTTTGTGAGTTGTAGATACGATAATGAGATATGCAAAGAACTTTAATATAAGTATTCAAGAAGAGATATCGATGTAGAGGATCATCAGGTGCTATATACTGCCATAATCTCTACATATATGACAGTTGTATACTGCCTAGTTATCATAAATTGTGTCATTAATAAGTGGAACTTAATTTATTGGAATTAAAAGGTTTGGCAACCGCAATTGTTCTTGCCTTGATCTAGTGTAAAGTATCAGTAAATATGCGGAAACAATAGTATGTCTGCTAATACTAACCGTGAGTCTTGTGAGCTGATTATTAACTTAGATTCCTGGGACCATGTGTTCAATCAAAGAGTAAGTGATAAGGAAAAGATATTCAGAATTGAACTTTATAAATATAATGGAAAACAGTTTGCTCAACTGACTACCGCCAAAACTATAATCAATACAAAAATAGTCAAGGCTACCAATAAAATACAACTCCATTTTCCTTTGGCTTTTTGGTACTCATTTGCTTTAGTTAATTCCTTGTGGGCTTGAACAGTATTTCCATGCAACTGGAGAATATTATCTTCAATACTGTCCAATTGCTCTCCCTGTTGATTTACCAAAGCACCTAAATCCTTGAATATAGAATTTACTTCCATAATTCCTTCTGATACTTGGTTAATCTCTCTATTTCTTTCCTCAGTGAGCAAAAGATGGTACTGTAACTCTGTTTGACTAACTTCTTGTTCCTCCTCTTCAATCTGCTGTTGTAATTGCTCCTGTTGCTCCTGTTGCTGCTGTTGTGACAGTTGTTGGTCATCAAGTAAAGCGGTGTTTTCATCCGGTACTACCGCCAGCTTGAGTGGAATGGCTCTTTTCTTCTCATTATATATCCTGATGGATCTCTGGAACAGTCCGTGAAGCTGATTAAATTCACTCACCAATTTCTCTTTTATAACTATTTGTCTATGCGATATCTCAAGTTTCGGAGTGGTTTCTTGGGATGATTGGCCATCGCTTATGTTCAGCTTCTTATTGATCAATTGTGATAATTTCAGAACAAGCTCTTCTATAGCCTTTTCTAACTGACTAATTCTACCGATAAGACCATCTACTTGGTTTCTTAACTGCTCGGAATCTCTTCTTGTACCCACTTGCTTTCTTTGGTTATCTAGCTGAGAAACCAATCCTCCAAACACTTTAAGTTGTCTGGAAGTATTAGAGATGATTTTATCTAGATCATTTTGGGGACTGCTCTCCCCCTTTACAGGGGTCTGAGCCTCAAGGTCGAGATTAGCAAACGACATTCGGCTAGTAGGTCTGTTATTAGTGTGTTAGTTTGGTGTGAAGTGTGATGTAGTTGCCATGTTTTATCATAGTGCGATTTCCTAATTGGGACGAGACCTTACCTAACCGACTTGGGAGAGATAACACGGAAAGAACAATATCGGAAAGTGTTTTAAAGGAATTTTTGGAGTAGATAAGTATAGAAGAAACTGTTTTGTAGAGAGTGCTAGAGAATTTGGAGGTCAATGAACGGAAAGTTGTGTAATAATAATATGATACTCATCACATGTAAGTGGTAGTGTTTTCGACTCAATACCCCCAGAAGCTCAACACATGAGCTAGCAGTAAAATAATCTAGAAGATATTACACTATGAGATGCAACCAAACCTTTTTATCCTAGTTTAATTACCCATCTGGTCCCTAACGCCGCATTTGTTTGCAATCTTAGTGAATATTTGTCATCTATTACGTAATGATTATAAGCAGAGCAGATTCAGAAGAAACGGTGAAAGTATAGATCTGACAACGGAAAGGAAAGACAGCATTACTATATAAGAGGTGAAAAATCCTTGATAATAATAATAATATTGTTGATTCATTAAGACAATAAAATGAGGCTTTCTATTGTAGCAGCTCATGCTGTTTTAATTTACTGTGCTTTTATCAATGCTGCTCCAACCAAGGCTGATGTTCCAGCACTTCAACCATCCGGGGATGACACTTGGGCTCCTCTTGCATCTACTGCTGCAATGACAATTATGTCCAACCATCCTATTGTTGACAGAGTCTTGGAAGCTTTAAAGGATTCTGGATTAGCTAACACAGTTATTGATTTCGTTTTGCTTAGCCCTGAAATTCTTAATTTGAGTATTGATAGTACCATTTTTGTTTTAAAGCAAGGGTGGATCAATATGACCAATTTATTTATTGCAATTGAAAAGTCTGGTTTGGTCTTACAAATTTTGAATGCTTCATTAGATGATCCAAATATCTTACCTGGTGTTTTAAGACTAGGTAGATCTTTGTTGAAAGAAAATGGCATTGATATTTTCACCATGGACGATACCACTCCATTAATGAAGAGAGGAATTTTTGAGCCATCCTTTAGGCTTGAAAAGAAAGAGTCTCAAATTCTTGATGATTTATTTGCTGCTCTCAAGGACTCTGGTTTAGCTTCTTCTGTTATTCAACATTTGTTGACTACTCCTGAATTAGCTGATCCATCTGCTCACTTCCTCACTCAAATCTTGAGATCTGGTGCTATATCTATTACTGAAGTTTTGGCGGCTTTAAAGGAATCCAATTTAGTTCTTAATTTATTGAAGGACATCCTTCAAGATAAAGAATTATTGAAAAAATTCGGTAGATTAATTTTGGACAGAATTAACAAGGGTTTGATTCCAAGAGATTTATTCGAAGGGATCGACAAGAATTGAATAAATCACAAAAAGTGGATTATATGAATAGAACAAGCTCAAAAAATTTAAAAGCAAAAAAAAAAAAAGAATGGTTAACAATAATAATTAATAGTTTTATGTTTTACAATAAATAAGTTATCCAAAGTTACTGCTGTAGATCTCTAGGCTGCTTGAAAATCTTTTGCAGACCACACGTTATCAGTCAGTTGCTCACTAGTTTGAACCTCAATGAGTATTCTTAGAACTTGGATGTTGCCATCAGTTAATACCAATCATATGATACCATCTCATTAGACTCTTGGTACAGGCCACTAGAGAACATTTCATATGATATTCATGATAAGCATGATATTCGATATATATTTGTGTTTCATAGCATTAGTCAACGTGTTCAATAGTCAAACAAATATAAACCAGAGAAACGTTGTCGCAGAAGTTGTCCTCTAACCAACATATAGAAGACAAGGAGGATCCATTGTGTTGCAACAAGGTAGTGCTAGTATGTCGAGCCAAGAGATAGAGATTGAAAATGATCAGTTTACCCAAAAATTCTTACCAGTAGTTTCGAAAGTCACTTGCAAAATAGTGTTGGGTTTTATTACAAACTACTTGATTTACGCTCTTTCATCTACGACATTTTCAGTTGTGTATGAAAAATAGATACTATGTGACTGGTACTTTGAGCTAGACAAGAAAACCTTTACTTTGTTGTGTTATTGCGTCCGTAGCTTAGAGCCACCTGCTATGCACCAGCTGTGTCTACTTGAGCTGGCCGGCCGATTGGCTACTTCTCCCTATCCTGGCCTCTTTTAATTGCTGCGAAATTTGCACCCACTTCTCTTCATTTCTCACTCTTAACCAAAATCCACCATTCACATTTATCGCGTGACACAACACCAAAACAACCATTCTGGAAAGTTCCAACCCACAGTGGGACTTCGAACTTCAAAGGTACTGAAGAAACAGGGTGGTTTTTATGGAAGCTTCGAGGGGTATCCGTTTTCAACATGTTCTAATTTGACTAGAGGTGATTGTGCTCTAGTATTGTATATTTGGGCAAGTTTAGTTTCTAAATCCGACTAAAACGGACTTCTGAAGAAGGGAGAAAACAACTTAAAAGTACATTTGCTCAAACCTCACTTTCTCCAATGTTCTATCGTTTCTGTGCCATATTTACCCTTCTGTAATCAACCATCTCTTTATTCGTTTGTATTTTGGTTTTGTGCACGACAAGTTGACATTGCAGCCATAGACGCGTAGACCTTAACGCGTCGCCATCCGTCTATTTCTTTAATTTGAATCTACAACTCTTCCTTTCATTCTACATCGCCCATGCTGTCAAGAATAGCTAAGAAAGACAAGTTCAAGCAGCTTCTTGATGCCAGAAAAGCTGGCAACAGTAGAGGCTTGACCACCGACAATGACGGTGAAATTTACGATGAAGTGGATGATGAAACTTATAGACAACATAAAAGAGATCAACTTATGAATGATGATTTTATAGTAGATGATGATGGTGAAGGATATGTTGATAATGGTGTGGACGAATGGGATGACTCCACCCGTCCTAATTACTATTCTGATGAAGAGGAATCTACTAAAATAGGCAAGAAACGTCGTCGTAAAGAAAGACCTACCAAAGTCGCAAAGACTGCTCAAATCAATAACTTTTTCAAACCGGCATCTGGATCTGTATCTGTTAAAAAGGTTGATACCAACATTGATGACATCCTCGATAACTTCGATGACTCTGCCGTTCCAGCAAAAAAGATCAAAAAAGAACCAGTGAATATGTTTGCCAGTAAACCTACTATCAAGAAGAAGGCTAAAAAGAATATTTTCAGTTTCTCCACAACCCTGAAGAAAGAAAAGTCTTCTCTGGTACTACTGGATTATGATGATAATGATACCATGGATACCTCCATGGAAATCCACGAGCAACCATCGTCTCCTATCAAGACTATTGATGAACCTAGCGAAAAAGAAAACATTGATCCTATTCAACAAGAACAAAAAATAGAACAAAAAATAGAACAAAAAATACCCGTCTCTAAATTAGAATCACTTGACCCAGAATCTGATTCAGATGAAGAAGTAATAACTAGAAGACCAAGAGCTGCTGGTCCTAGTAGAAGCAATATCACTAACATTTCTGCTGTTAAGGCTTCAGATATTCCATCTTCTCCTGTCTTCAAATCTGGTTACAAAAGTCAAACTATTCATACTGAAAAATTGGATCCTTCAGCCTTTGTTAGCACTGAGGATAATAAGGATGACACTTTTAAGATGTTTTGGCTTGACTACACTGAAGTAGATAGTACTTTACTTTTGTTCGGTAAGGTTTTGACCAAAGACAATTCTCTTGTCTCGGGTGTTGTACAAATCAATGGTCTTTCCAGAGAATTGTACTTCCTTCCAAGACCATATAGAGTGGTTGATGGAGAAGAAGATACCGAAGATCAAATCGAGCCAATGGATATCCATGAAGAATTGGCTCCTTTACTTATGGATAAGTTCGATTTGGATCACATCAAAGCTAAACCAGAAAAAATGAAATATGCATTTGAACTTCCTGATGTTCCTAAGGAGACCGACTACTTGAAAGTGCTACTTCCATATAAGACTCCCAAAAATAGAAACTTGACTCTTCCGGCAAACTTATCAGGTCAAACCTTTAGTCATGTTTTTGGTGGAAATGCAAAGATTTTTGAAGAATTTGTTTTACAAAGAAATATCATGGGTCCATGTTGGTTGGAAATTTCTAAGGGTAATTTCAATTCCATTCAAAATACATCTCACAGTCAAGTTGAAGTATCTGTTGATTCACCTACATACATCAGGCCAATTCATGAGAAGAACCTTTCTCCACCTAGTTTGACTGTTCTGTCTCTTTCAGTTCAAACTGTAATGGACTCCAAAAAGTCAAAACAAGAAATCGTAGCTGTTTCCATTGCAACTTATTACAATGTTGCTCAAGATGCTCCGATTGATGAAAATCTTAAACCTAATGAATTAATTACTTTCATGAGACCAGTTGGTTCAGTATCTCATCCACCAGGTTTGGAAGCTTTAGCTCAAAAGCAAGGTTTCAATTTAAGAACCACTCCAAATGAAAAGGTATTGTTAAATGCAGTTTCTGCTATTATCAAGAGAACTGATCCCGATGTATTTGTTGGTCATAAGTTGCAGGATATTTCTTTAGATGTTCTTGTGCAAAGAATGTATGACTTAAAGGTTGACAATTGGTCTGTTTTCGGTCGTCGTAATAGAAAAATGTGGCCAACTAACTTCTCTCAAAATCTTTCTGGTAGTAACAAAGCTTTCCAAATTAGAGAAATTTTCCAAGGTAGACTATTATGTGATATTGCCAACGAATTGGGTCAATCTTTAACTCCAAAGTGTCTTACTTGGGAATTACCAGAAATGTATCAAGTTGTTTGTGCTAAGGAAATCAAACCTATTGAAATTAACTATGCTGCTGATAATTTCCGTGAAGACATCAACATGATAATGATGGGTTTGAATGAAAATGCAAAGAATGTAGGTATTACTGCAGAAATTGCTTTCAACTTACAAATCTTGTCTCTATCTAAGCAATTGACTAACATTGCTGGTAATGCATGGTCTCATACTTTAGGTGGTACTAGAGCTGGTAGAAACGAATTTATTTTGTTACATGAATTTAGAAGAAACCGTTACATTGTACCTGACAAGGAAACCCAAGCTTCTAAAAAGCACGTGAAGGATGAAGATGCCCCAAAAAGATCCAAGTATCAAGGTGGATTGGTTTTCGAACCAGAAAAGGGTTTGCATAAAAATTATGTCTTGGTTATGGATTTCAATTCTTTGTATCCAAGTATTATCCAAGAATATAATATTTGTTTCACTACTGTTGATAGATCTGATTACAACAGAAACCCAAGTGATGAAACTGAAAGAGTCACTGCAATTCCTGACAAGGAAGCATCTGCTGGTGTTTTGCCAAGATTATTGAATACTTTGGTTTCTCGTCGTCGTGAAGTGAAGAAGCTTTTAAAAGATTCAAAAAATACTGCATTCCAAAAGGCTCAATTTGATATTAAACAACAAGCATTGAAGTTGACTGCCAACTCTATGTATGGTTGTCTTGGTTACGAGTATTCTCGGTTCTTTGCTAGACCTTTAGCTTCTTTGGTTACCAACAAAGGTAGAGAAATTTTGATGGATACCAGGCAATTGGCTGAATCTGAAGGTCTTCGTGTTTTGTATGGTGATACCGATTCTGTAATGATCGATACCGGTGCTGGAAACTATGAAGATGCTATCAAGATTGGTGAACAATTTAAGATTAAGGTCAATGAACGTTATAGATTATTGGAAATTGATATTGATAATGTTTTCAAAAAGTTGCTTCTTCATGCAAAGAAGAAGTATGCTGCTTTGAATGTCAGTATCAACAGAAACACCAAATTAGAAGAGACTGCTTTGGAAATTAAAGGTTTGGATATGAGACGTCGTGAATATTGTCAACTTTCTAAGGATATCTCTATGTTCATTTTGAACAAATTGCTTTCTGAATTAGATCCAGATCAAGCATTGAATGAAATTAATCAATACTTGGAAGACACTTCAAGTCAAATCAGAAATAATGAAATTAAGATTGACAAATTTAGAATAAGTAACAGGCTTTCTAAGGATCCAAAAGATTATGCGCAAGGTGCCAATATGCCCGCTGTTCAAGTTGCTTTAAGATTAAGATCTGAAGGTAAGGTCATTAAGCTGGGTAATGTTATGTCTTTTGTTATCACTGCTCCAAATGGAAAGGATGACAATAGTTCTCCAGCTTCTAGAGCTAGACCAATGCAAGAAATAATGAGAAACTTATCTATTCTCAAACCGGATGCAGACTTCTATTTGGAAAAGCAAATTATGGGTCCAGTTACCAGATTGGTCGAAAGAGTGGAAGGTGTGGATATCTCAAGAATTGCATTGTCATTAGGTTTAGATACCCGTAAGTTTGGATCTAGAGGTACTGAATCTGCATCTTTTGTCCCATTAGAATCTAATATTTCTGATTCTGATAGATTCCTCAATTCTTCTTATCTTGTTTTGGAATGTCAATGTGGTAACAAGTTCAGGTTTGGTGGTATCACAGCTTCTAGAAGTTACAAGGTTACTTACAATGGTATATCTTGTTCTAAATGTCAAAGTACTTTCTCAACTTTGAAGGTTACTTCTCAATTGGAAAGAGCTATTCGTACCCATATTTCGTTGTACTACGCCGGCTGGCTCCAGTGTGATGATGCGTCTTGTGGGATTACTACCAGACAAATCTCAGTTTATGGTAAGCGTTGTATTGGATATTCTGGCACTGCTCATGGATGTAAGGGTGTGATGCACTTTAAGTACACTGACAAGGCTCTTTATAATCAATTGTTATACTTCAGTTCTATTTTTGATGTCGACAAGGCCAAACAAAATAAGTTAAGACCTATTTACAATGCTTATGATAATGAAGAAATCCCAGATCAATTACCACAAGGAGAAATCCTGGCTTTAGCTGAACAAAATAGAGAAATGTTTGACGTTTGTGAAACTGTTGTCCAAAAGTATTTGGCTGATTGTGGTAGAAGATATGTGAATATGGGAACCATTTTCGGATCTATGCAATAGATGAGAAACGCTCATCTTAAAACAATATAATTTGCAATTATTTTTTAGTGTATTTTAGATGTATAATAACAATAATAATATTTGATGATAAAATAAGCAAGGATTATAACTTCTTCTACAATCTAGAACATGTATAACATTATGAGTAGTGTGAGGATTTATACTGGTGTTGCCTATAGATATAGAGAAATAGTTGATCCTGGTTGCCAATACCAGATAAATATTTGGGTGCAAAAATAATTATCTTTCTGGGACTACATCATTTTCAGAAGTGTTACCCTAGTAGGTTACTATCGGCTCATCCATGCTAGCAAAAGTTTAATTTTTTTGTTTGGTTTATTTTGACATGTAAATTTTGCACCCTAACTAGGTAATCTCAGTTAACAACCTCATTTTACAATCAGATACTTGTTTCTTTCAAATTTTATAAGGTAGACACGAAAATTGCAATTTGAACTGGTATTATCTACACAATACTTTTAGCTACATCGACACATTTCTGTCTATTTTCAGGCCTTTTATTTGACATGTACTTAACATACTAGTTGCTATAGTTGTCAGATGTTTGATCTAATACAAGACCTTATTGTGGCTTCATTATAGCGAGGCTGACAAAACAAGAAAAAAAAAGAGACAATTAGGCCATCATTAACCTCAATTGTTAATTATATGTAAATTGACCTCAAGTAGGTAAAATTTACTAATCAGGTTTAATTCTCCAAATCTATTCTTATATCCGCGTTACATGATAAGGCTTCGCTATGTGTCTCATGCTTGTTTCGAGTTTGTTCGCACTCGCACGACCACTCGTCATAAACAACCAACTCAACCATCAGCAACATATTATCATGAATTTCAACCAACAAGCACCAAGCGGAGGCGATATGAACATCCCTTCACAGGAGCAGCCACAGCGTAATGTTCCCATGATTACTCCACAACTTCTTGCCAGCTTGAACCCACAACAACTCCAACAATTCAAGAACCACCCACAGTTTCAAGAAATGATGAGAAACTATGTCCAAAGACAACAAGCAATTCAAGCAATGCAACAAGGCCAACAAGGCCAACTGGTCCAGGGCCAGCCGGGTCAAGGTCAACCAATGCCACAACAACCACCTATGATGAATCAAGGAAGAATGTCGATGGGTGACCAAGGCATGTCACAAAACCCCGGTATGGGACCTCAGGGAAACATGGGGCCTCAAGGAAATATGGGCCCAAGGGGAAGCATGCAAGGGACTCCTCAACAAGGCATACAAGGTCAAGGTTTGCGTACCGGTCAACAGTCATTTGCGCCAGGTGGAGCAGGACACCCAATGTATAGACAACAACTTCAAGCCCAACAGCAACACCAAGCCCAACAGCACCAACAACATCCTCCACAACATCCACAACAGCAACATCCTCATCCTCAACAAGGACACGTACAACACTCACATCCACAGCAAGGTGTTCCACCTAATCAGATCCCACCAGGTGCCCAAGGAATGATGGGTCCACAAGGAGGTCCAGGAAAACCTATGGTTCCGCCAAATCAAAGAATGAATCCTCAAGGAGGACCACAATCAATGGCCGAAGTAGCTGCTGCTGCCATAGCCAAGAATCCAAACTTACCGCCCCAATTCACTCCAGAGATCCTCAGTAAGGTTCCAATGAAAACATTGACTAGTTTGAATGAATGGTCCGAAAAGCTCAAAGCCGAAGGTAAAGAAGTTCCAACAGATGTCCTCCTTTATGAATCAGTCATTTCCAGAGATCTGAAGTTCTTGTCTGGATACTCCAAACAACTTAACAGTAATAAAGCATTAATGGAAAGATTGGGTAAAGATATAACTGCATACAATCATATTAAACAATTAAGAATGAATGCAATTAATATCGCAAGCAAAGGTCAATTCAATAACAGTATTTGGGGTGAAGGCTATCAAGGTTATGGAAATGGTATAACTAATACTACCACCAAGCTTATATTGCCAGAAAGAGACTGGACTGATGACCAAATTAATAAAAAGGTTATGAAAAATATTGACAAAGCTCGTGATTTAGTACCTATTAGATTAGGATTTGATCTTGAAAGAGATAGATTTAAATTAAGAGATACTTTCTTATGGGATTTGAATGAAGAAGTAATAACGATTGAATCATTCGCCAAACAATTGATAGATGATTATAAACTTATTCCACCTCAATTTTATGGTACTGTTTTATCTTCCATAAAAGAACAAATAAATGATTATCAGAAGAATCCAACCAAACCTTTAGGTGAATTGAGAATCCCAATTAAGGTTGATGTCACCATTAATAATATTCAACTTACTGATCAATTCGAATGGGACATCTTAAATTTTGAGGAAAATGATCCTGAAGAGTTTGCTTCCATCATGTGTGAAGAAATGAGTTTACCGGGAGAATTCACTACTGCCATAGCCCATACTATTAGAGAACAAACTCAAATGTTCCACAAGACTTTATGTATGGTTGGTTATAACTTTGATGGTACTGCAGTTCAAGAAGAAGAAATCAGAACACACCTACTTCCAGGATTGAGACTTGTTTCCACTGATTATAACCTTGTTGATGATTTCTTCTCTATCTTGAGAAATCCAGGTAATGTTGCAGATTTCACACCATCATTGGTCAAATTGAGCCAACTTGAAGTTGAAAGATTGGATAAGGAAATTGAACGTGAAAGTAGAAGAAAGAGACGTCACATTGCTAATGAACTGGAACTTCCATCTACAAGCAGTAGAACTACAACTTCTAGAAGAATTGCTATGCATACTGGTAGAGGAGGACCTTCATTACCAGATCTTTCAGATTTACCTAAAACTTTCCGCACCCCTGCACCATCTAGTATTCTTCCAGGAGCTGTTGATTTGGGAGTTCCGGATATTTATGAATATTCTGAAATCTATGCTAACAAGACTCAAGTTAGAAATCCTGATTACAAGCCTCAACCACAACCTATAAAAGATCAAGTAAGATACCATCATGACCCTATTTTGGGAAGTCTCTTTGTGAGTATCAAATTACCACGCAAAAATTAGAAAAAGTGGTGAATAAATTATCAAAGGTTTTAGATAATCATGTATCTGGTGTGTTTAGATCAAACCGAAATGTTGTGGAATTTTTGGTTATTGGGAAAATATGCCTGGATTTTGGTGGAGGCAAGCACGATAATTGATCTGATTATTAAACAGCCACTAAGTATTTTGAATTTGTAACAACATGTATCATAGTTAAATATCTATAAAGAACGATTAATAATGATAATTGTAGTGATAACAAGGTGGTTTGAGGTATTGATTCACAGACGGTGTTTGGGCTATATGCAGTACACTTACATCAGTGGTTTAGAGAGTAACCGAAGGGGACAAATTTTACAAGGAGCTATACAAGCGGGAAACAAAAGGTATGTCTGGATAGCTGGAAGTGATGAGATTCGGGAAACACAACTCTTGTGAATTTTTCACAATTTTCAGGCTCTTTTTCAAGGGGTAAGGCACATCAAGGGCATTATTAACTAGTCGAATTAAATATATACTTTGAAGAAGAGTTGAAACAGGAGGGAAAAAAAAGGTGACAAGCCTACAATAAAACAAAGAGATCCAAGTACGGTAAATATACATTTCCAATATTTGGTTTATATCTATTCATTGTGGTACTCCATAGTACAAATAGGTGCAAAAATCAGCTAATGTGATAGCCTAACAAATTGTAGTGCGAGTAGTGTGATTTATTTATAACCCGCGAACCGTTCCAATTAGGGTTCACAAGAGAGTTCACCAGCTCACCAGTTTCCTATCGTTGATCGTCAGCTGGTCCCTGTTTCGGTTTCGCTCACGATACTCCACCTCTTCGTCACCAGGACACGCACACTTGTTGAATCACCATTTATTTTCTGCTTCTCGGTCCCCAGTTACTTGGCACTTTCACACACTTTTAGTCAGTTTTGGTGTTTTGTTTTGCGGCCAGTATCTACGCATCGCCTCCCTATCCTCGCTCCTCACCCGCTTAGCCCCATTATCGCGAATTAGTAAACGACGCAACAAAGTAAATCATTATATTCTTTTCTAATTGTCATCATATTTCATTAATTATGGACAATCCGGATAGAAGTCAGCTACTTGACTCTTTTGGAGGCAAGGAGCAATACGAAGACGATGAGTTCAAAGGTTATGTTGAATCAAACCATGAAGAAGATAACCGGTTAATTCTGGGTTCTATGGGTGAAAGTAGAGCATCTGAGATTGATCGTAATATTCACCTGGTAGTGGAAGCCAGTCATGATCCATATAATCAAACAGCACCATTATCGTCATCATCATCAGCACCATCATCATCATCATCAGCACCACCACCATCTGATCAAGCTAGTACAGGAAATGACCACACTTTAGATGATTTGGAACAACAACCAATTGTTAGACCTCTTAGTACCCGTCAAAGAATCGCTAATGTGTTCAATCATTTCGTACCAATCAAACAAACATATGAAAGAATCAATAACGGAATAACAACTGGAAGAATGCAATCCAATACCCCTGGTAGGTTTATTGGTCAAGGAACTGATGGTGTTTTCCGTAATCTTATGGCAAAACCAGATACTGAAGGTTCCAGACACGAACAAGAATTACATCCTCCAACTTATGAAGAAGCGGCAGCAGATTCTACTCCTGAATATTGGGAATCGACTGTAATATCTCCAATGTATGAAGATGAAGTGTTCGTGGAAGGTTTACCAGTCGGGAATATAGCCAGTTTTGTATGGAATGGATTGGTCACCGTGGCATTTCAATTTGTGGGGTTTGTCTTGTGTTACTTACTTCATACATCTCATGCCGCTAAGCAAGGTTCTAGAGCTGGCTTAGGTATAACTCTTGCAATTAGTGGTTTAGGAATGGTACCATCCAATTTTGGGCATGCAGATCAATTACCTGATAGATATGTTCCAAGTGATCCAAATAAATTCGATATAACCTCCAAACTGTCAATCAAAAGTGACACCATCGATGCATATGACTCAAGAATTTTCTTTGAACATTCTACTGAAGAACCTATTGGGGCAGGTCCTACACCTTATTTTGCATACGGCCTTATAGCATTTGGATTATTCATTATTATCAAATCAATGGTGGACTATTTCAGAATAAAACAGACTGAAAAGGTGATATTGGCTCCTCCAAGTTCCACTAGTTCCAGTACTCAACCAGCAACCTAATGATTTGATTAATTAAAATTCTAGGAAGATTCAGCCATACCTACTAATTCATCATTCTAAGTTGAACTTAAATTTACAGAAATTACAGGTTTAAACAACAAAAAATTCTGTTCGGCGGGTCTCCAGATTTCAAATCGAAACCAATTTAATATCGATAGTCAGATATTTTGTCCGGCTAGTAGAATAGCACATAGCTTGCAAATTCAAGCAGATAAAAATATTATTAGGGACCTTATATTGGATAAGTAGTATTAGAGTATAGCTCAATATGGACATCATGTCAAATTAATATTATTGGTATAATACCCATTGATCAGACTGTTTATATTAGCTGATCACAGCGACAGTTCATGGATTAATATACAAATATGGATTTTAAATGATATTAGGTAGACATATAAAACTTCTCTCACATGTGCTAAATAAGCTACATCATCACCAATACACTGTGGATCATGGTAAGCAAGATAACACATTGTAGGTTATATCAATCATCCAAATAAGGTATACTTCTACGACAATTTAATAAATCAATCTATTCTTTTAGTCTATAGTTTCTATATCAGCATGTGAAAGTGAATAAATAGGAAAATAATCGTTTTCTGAAACAGCCAGGAGGATTAAACACTGGACTTTTTTTTTGTGCGTGGGGATTCAATAAGCGTTGAAGAAGTTGATTAACTGTCTAAGCTAACCCATGACAACCAACATCTTTTCGTAAATGGTAAACACAATACCACCACTTAAGACCAATCTTCCTAATCTTGGAGTGGCACCTTTCCAGAAGGTCAATAACCCTTCTTCTTTAAACACAGTAGCAAAACAATTGGCGGTAGAACTATACTTCTTATCTGCGCCCAATGCTTGTATTCTTGTCTTGACTGTATCTATAGGCATGGTGGTATAGACAGTAATAATACCAGCAAAAGAACCCACTGCAAAGGTGGCAGCGGAACTCAATGGCTGATCAGCAGGAGTACCGGATGCTTGTTGGATCATGGTCTTGATGGCATTATAAGAACCTAATCTGACAGCTTGATTTGAAGCTTGTCTTAAAGAAACAGGCACCACCCCAGCATAAATTCCTTTGAAACCCATATCTTTACATAATTTGACAGTACCAGAGATCAATCCGTTCTGATACTTTGGTTTAGGACTTTGTTTATCATCAATCAATGCTGTTTTGATGGCTTCAAATGGAGTCACTGCAATTACCGACTCTAAAAGACCAGCTCCCAACCCGGCAAGTACACCTCTTGGACCTGAAAGTTTACCATTCTTATCCGCCAAAAGAGCCTTGATAGAATCAAACCCGAGGAATCTTACAGATGCCTTAACAGTATTACCAACCACGAAAGCAGGACATCCAACATATAATGAACCAACACCTTGAGTTTTGGCAACATTATATATTAAAACAAGTGGATTCTTGGACATCTTGGAACCCTTGTCGATCAACTGGAGTCTGGTCTTGGCGAATTCGAAAGGGTATGTGATAACCCCTTCGATAGCACCAGCGGTACCACCAGCGATAAACGATTTAACTGGATCTACTTTTTTCTGGGGTTAGTAAATGATAATCCTGATAGATAAGGAAATTGCTAGGAATGCTATCAAAAGTGATGAAGAAGAACACCGCAATCATATTCAATTTTTCACCTTGTTCTGCCCTCTGGCTGTCCTAACTGTACATACCTTTTCTGTTGAACTCATTGGAAGAGGTAATGAAGAACTGTAATTTTTCGGTTTCTTATCCGGTGACGGACCTGTTACAGGCCCGCGGGGTTGAGTCATACGATTAGTGAGAGTATAAGGAAAATTAAGCGCAGTCTGATGGGCATCCCAAATCAGTCAGCGAGAAAAAGTTCATTGCAAATGCTCCTAGCGAGAAGTAAAAGAGGATAACTGAAGCGATCATTACTTAATTAAGTAGCAAGAGATTAGTTTGAACTAATATAGCTAGCTAAAAGACTACTTCTATTTTACGCTTTTTTTATACCAAAGATTTTTTTTAAGTATGTCTTTGTATTTATCGCTCCTGTTTCGGAACAGTGTTTAATCTATCAGATTCCAGTAATTAAGCTAATAATTCTGGGCAATAAAGCTAGCCAAATGAGTTGGTACCAATTGTTTCAGCAAGAGCTGGTATATTATTATTTCTTATTGGTTGAAAATTGTGTTGGTTGTGACGAAGATTAAATGAAAATATATTTGATCTAAATCAAATCATCAAAGTCATCATCGTCATCCTCATCATCATCGTCATCATCAGCATCTTGTTGTGCCAATTGGGCATAGTAAGCAGCCAATGCATCTTGACCTTCCTTGTCCTTGATTTCACTGGTAGAAGCCATGAATGAAGGTTCTGGAGTTTGATTCGATGAGGAAGCATCAGTATTAGTAACATCAGGTTTAATATCAGATTCCATAGATTCTGGCTTGGATTCAGATTCTTCTTCCTTAATTCCTTCCTTAGAATCTTCATCATCGTTATCCAAACGACCCAAAGTAGATTCTCCAACAGTAGAATTGGAATGCCATGATGGAAGGGCGTTTTGTTCCAATTTGTTTCTTCTTTGTTCCTTTTCCAATTGTTCTCTTTCATAATTCTCATCATCAGCAGTAATAGAAACCCGCAAGGTAGCTTGTGCTTTGGAAGCAGCATTTTGTAAAGATGAAGACATGTTTTTGGATCTGACACCCGAACGATTGGTTAATGAATAAGATGCACTGGTAGTACTTTGGGCAGGAATAGATTTTAATAATGCCGATTCGAAATCATTATCTTGAATATTAGAATCGTCGATTCTTTTTAAGAATCCAATGATTGGATCAACTTGAGTCATCAAAGTTTCAAGTCTCGCTTGACGTATAGATGCTTGTTGACTAGAATCATCTTCTACTAATACACCACCACAGACATCACAAATAAACTCTGTTTTGTCATCACTCAATAATGAAATAGCATCAAGTTGACTGACTTTCTTACCACATCTTGGACACACATATCCTTGAGGGTTACCATAAGTAGACATCTCCTGTTTCAACTGATTGACCAAAGAATGAATTTTCCATTTGATGGAATCAATGGCTGCAGTGATATGAATATAGAAGTATGTTCTGGTAATAAGTCTTTGTTGACCATTTTCTTCTTTTTGAATGTATCCAACCATTAACCGGTCTTCCACTAGTCTATTGCAAAGAGACCGAAGCTCCTTCCGCTTTATATTTAACAAGTGGATAAGATCATCTTCCGAAAGCACCGAATGGTGGAGAACGGCGTCGAGGATTAGCACGTATGGCGTGGAGTAGAACCCCCGCGAAACGAACCTGATGAGCGACCGGATAGTATCATCCATGGTTGATTTGGAATGAAAGTAGAATGGAGAGTTTTGAGGTGATTTGTCACGTGATGCTCCAGCAATAGTTAACTAAAATGGTAATGGATGGGTGGTGGTCAATTGCAAGCAAAACTGGAGAAGTTCTGGTCGTGAGATTCTGCTCTTGTAGGTGATGCTGGGATATTATGGAGTGGATGGTAAAAATGGTTTGGATGGGTAGAATACGCATAGATGTTGGTGTGCGTTTTCTGGAGCTTTGCGACAATCAATGCGACACACCCTGCGCTTTGCGACACCGACTTGGGGACCTTTGAGGAAATGGGAATAACTAGTGTCACTTGAAACTGGAGTGTAGATTCAGAGGGTAAAGTTATTCACGAAGGGAGTGTTACTGGCAAATTCCAGCGATACTCCAAAAGGACTTTATACGCATCACTAAGAAATAATAGCTAGATTTAGCTAGAACAATCACTCTGATAGAAGTTAGGTAGAAAGCATAACGCTCTACATGGATTGGATCAAATCGGGTGTTAATGATATGAAATTATTGATAACCACAGTAGCCACAGTAGCTTACCATTCCAAAAGTACCTTTTACATTTTACTAAATACGGTTTTCTCTATGGCAGTTGTTCCTACTCATCCCACACTTCTGTTTGACCCCTATACAGACCGATCAACTATATTGAGTACGGTTAAATTAAGTGCATTGAGCACGTTTAAGGCACCCGTTTTGCACCCGTACTAGAAGACGACGTACGGGAAACAGAAAATCACTCACGTCTTAAACCATACACAAATCCTCCATAATTGGTGAAGTTGAGATCTAAGCTTTTTTTTTTTTTCATGCACCGAAATACCGAAATAAATCTGGAATTACATAAAAAAATAGCCTTCTGAGGATTTGATCAGATAGCCTAATTCTAATTTTCCCCCTCTCCCTCCATAATACTAGGCTAGAACGATTGATACATTGATAGAAAACGTAAATCATTCATTCCCTATGTTCCATGGTTTCGCAACATTTATTTTCTTATATTTTTATCTGGATCCTTCACACAACCCAGTAGTGAATTTGTTCTCTAAATGCAGATAATATCAGCCGTATTTGACCGTGTCATTCTGGATAATCTGTCACTCTTTCGCGTCGAGCGTGTTCTTTCACTTCAATAGAGATGGAATTGGGTCGTTTCCGAAAGCGGAACTGGAATCAAAACTGCGACCCTGTAGCCTGTAGCGAGTGACGTTGACTGTCAATGGAATTGGATGAATTATTCTCAATTGGGTCAATGTACCCCCCAAATCCCCCTAATTCCCCTAATTCTACCAAATGTGTGTCTTTTTACTTCTATTCAACTATTTAAATCAGCCTGTCTTATTGCTTGCGTTTACAGCCCACTTGCCACACTTTGCCATAACTAATTAAAATACTAAAAAAACCTTAGTTCATGGCTCTTGTCATCTCAGTTGTCTTGACTCCACTTTTGGTTTTTTTCTTTTTTACATGGCTCTTCTCAGGTACTAGATCTAAAGAAAACCTCATGACTATCGTTTCAACTGCACGTGACCGGTTCACCCCTCAACCGCGTTTCAAAACGCGGTTCTACGCGAAAAAACGGGCGGTAAACGCCTCGACGCGTAATTCGAATCTAAAGAATATCCACTATTTGATTGTTGCCGTGATTCGTATCACGAGGGATTTTTATAAAGGCATCCACTATCCTGCCTCACTATTAATCCCGTTTTTTTTTTTTACCTTTTTACGTTTTACACCTTTACATTTTAAACCTTAACCCATATTCAACTTCAACCGCAACCACTAGTTTTTTTTGTTTATTAAGAAGGAACTAATATCCAAATCCATTATTAATTATTAATTATTAAACAACAATATAAAAATTAGAAAAAAAATAGAGACAAGTTCCTTCAACTTCAACTATCGTTTTCACGGCTCCAAGTGTATTAACTTTCGTATCAGCTTTCTCGATTCAAACTGTTTTACCTTTTTTGGTCCTGTTTTTTTGCTGTTAGTCTAAGAACGACACGATATGTCTACCGCTCCTGGTAATTTGATGTTTAACACCAGAAGACCCCTTCAGGAACAACCTTTTAATATCAGTAATAAGGAGGGAATAAATGGAAAAATCGAAACTCCCGTTAATCGGAAAACTTTAAAAATGACAACTCCTCCAGAAAGTACTATACTGGGACATAAAAAACCTATGACTTTTGAGACTCCAATTCCAAGAAAACAATTAGGTGGTCATCACCATCATCATCATCATCAACAGCATTTGTTGAATAATAATCTTGATCATAATAATAACCTTGCTATGAGATTTGATCCTAGTATTGCCTCAGTAAATCATCATTCTTCTGGTCCTGAAACTATTGATAATTCCTCATCTAGGTCTCTTTTACTTTCTCCTGCTTTTTCATCTCCTCAGAATAGATTCAGTCATTCAAATCCAAATCCTCATGCCCAGTCTCATGTTCATTCTCACCCTCATCCAGTATCATCTCCACCTTTGACTATAAATCCCTCTTCCTCGTTATCATTAGACGAAAAACCAAAAACTCAAGCTCCAAAAAAGAAAAAATCTAAAAAGGAATCAAAAGAGTCAACTTTTAGTTTGGATTCTGAAGAAAAACCTCCTTATTCTTATGCTACTTTAATTGGTATTTCCATTTTAAGTCATCAAGACAAAAGATTACCTTTATCACAAATTTATCAATGGATTTCTGAAACTTTTAAATATTATAAGCGTGAAGACGTCGGTTGGCAAAACTCGATTCGTCACAACCTTTCTTTGAATAAAGCTTTCATAAAGGGTGAAAAATCAAAAGATGGTAAAGGTCATTTCTGGTGTATAAAACCAGGTTATGAAGAACAATTTCTTAAATCAAGAAGTGTGAAGAAAAGTTCATATCACGAAGTTATGGATCAAATAAATTCAGCTAATTTAAGAGCTAAACATAAAGAAGAAACTAAACGTTCAATGAATGCTATACCTTCTTCTCCAAATACTGATCCTAAACTGTTTCCTTCCACAAATTATAATTATACAACCACCACCACCGCCAATAATAATTCTACCAGACAAGTACTGCGCCCTAAGAAGAGAAAAAGATCTCCTAATTATGATGATGACGATGATGATGAAGATGATGAATATGACTATACTTATGAAGCTAGAAATGGTGATGACGAAGATGATGAAATTTCTGATGAAGATAAACTTGAAGAAGTTGCTGCTAAAAAGCAAGGATTAAATGAAAAATTAGGGGAACCTTTTGGTCAATGGGATAATGGAAATATTGCTAATGCATTAATAAGAAGTAATCCACCCCAGTTAATAATCAATGATTCTCCTAATAAACCACTTTTGGCTGGGAAAAATTTGAGTTATACTTCATCTTTTAGTTGTAATTCTAATTTAGAATTGTCTCCTATTAGACCAAGTGAAACTGGTCCACTTCTTGAACCAATTACTCCTGCCAATAATATTTATCAAAGTCAGCAATTTCAACATCTCACATCTATTTCCACTAGTTTGAGTACATCTCATTTACAACAAAGACCTTTCTTCAGTCATACGTTGAATGGTTCTACTGGTACCGCTACTCCAAATGGTATAACTCGTACTCCAAAATCAAACATTTTGAAGACTCCATTAAGAAACTTGAAAACTCCACAAACAAATTCTATTATGAAAAAGCTTTGGAATTCTCCTTCTTATTTGGAAGATTTTTATTATTCCCCATTGGTTAATAGTCATTCTCATTTGAGTCATAGTTCAATCCATGGAGTATTGAATTCTTATGATGATGATGATATGATTATTAGAAGTTTTGAGCATCATCCGCAAACTCATCAATCTCCAATGTTGAGTAGAAAATCCGGAAGTTCTACCAGTATTACTTCAACCATAGTAGATTCCAGTAGGAATCTCTTTAATGACTTTAAAAATATCGATGTTTTGAGTTCTGTCAGCTCCAAAAATCATGCTTCTGATAATGATGACAAGGTTAAAGGTAACCATAGTCGTCAAATCAGTTCTTCATCAACTGATGCTGATGAAGAATAAGAGGATCTTGAACATTAATTCTCAATTAATATTCTGAAAGGGTTTATTATTATTTTTTTTTACTTTTATTTTTATTTCATTACTTGCTTACCTGGGTGTTATATGGTACAACATTATGAGAGAAGGGTTTCTCGGTTGACTTTTGATAATTAATCGGTATAAAATGCCACTATATTTCTTCAGAGCTTCTGCTCGCTATTAGATCATTGTATTATTAAGTGTTTATTTCTGGAATGTATTTATTTGATTAACAACTCCTTTTGTAAGATTGTGACTTTTGTAAGATTGTGAACTTTTTCTTTTTTAGGCTAATCAATTTTGGTGATCTATTATAATACAATTAATTCTATCTGATTATATGTTACATTGTGGATGATAATTGGAAATTTGGTGAACTTTTAGTGGATTGAGGTTGTGATGATTTGTTTAGTCAGTACTGGCACATCCCCTGCATCCACAGGTTATGCATTGAACTGCTTTGCCTTCTTCCTCTTCTCCATTCTTAATTAAGGTGGCCTTAGGGACACGACACACACATGCATTTTTATGATTTTTATCATTAACAACGATGCATTGAACACAACAAAGTTGCTCGTATCCCTGTTTTTTCCATTTGGCAATTAAATCTCCATTTACGTAAGGTTGGGACAAGAGCCAGTCGTATAGTTGACGTGAGATGAGCTTCTTCTTATAGAACATATCATAAACATATCTTGAGATTTGGTGATTTATCTGTATAATTGGCCAAAGTGCTTGTTGCTTGGTAGAAACATTAGAACCTGATTTGGTGGTATCTGTTGTTTGAGCTTGTTTAAGCTTTGCTTGAAGCTTGGTAAGTGTTGGTTTCACTTTTTCATATCCTTCTGGTGGGGAAGCATTTTTCTTTATTCGAGAAGACTTGGGCATATTGATCTATGAAAGACTAAATTACTGGAGATGGATCTATCAGGCTAGAATAGTATAAAAGGTTTTAGTTTTGATTGAGATACAAGCATCGAAGAGAGTTGGGTAAATTGATATGTCTTTAGTTACGTAATCCCGCCTACACAGATAAAAACAAAAAAAAAATGACGACAGCAGCAGGATTCGAACCTGCGCGGGAAATCCCAACTGATAACCCGAAAGAATTCGAGTCAGTCGCCTTAACCGCTCGGCCACACTGCCTATTTAAAGAAAAAAAATTATCCTGATTGCCAGGTCGAATTTTGTAAACCTTTTTTTCCAAACTTTATAGTATTGATGGGAAGAATAGGACTCTTGTTCTTCAATAGATATGACCAAATTACTGGGGAAACGACTTTATTTATTTAGACTTAGACCCCCGTCGATTGGGACATGCTCAGGTCACCTTCAAATGCATTCCAGAATCGTAAGAAATCGCCATGTTATCCGTTTGTCCCATTCCCTATCTCATCAATCTGGTAGCTGCTGCGCTTATTTTTGTTCTACCTCTTTCATGTATGATGATTTTGAGCCAACTACCAAAGTTCTGTTAGAACAGGTCGAAGGGGAAAAAAAAAGTCTGCATTCTCCATTTTAACCTAGTTGAAGAATCCACAGCAAATGCTGGGAAATTGACATACACTTCAAAATAATTACCCATACAAAAAAAAGCCATAAATTGCATCATTCAATCGTTCTTTTTTTTTTTCTTGTTCATATAATCGTCGCTATTAGCTACCACCTGATCACCCAGGAATATACTCTCGCCTATCTTTCTATAAAGGGTAAATGTTAATTTCACGATTGCTCCTTAATCATGCATCTCATAGTAGTACCAGCAAGAGACTTTTTACTCGCTAACGGTTATCCAGGCTCGTATGCTAAATTCACATCTAACCAACAAAAAAAAATAAAATAAAAAAACCCCTACTGTAAAAGGGACCAGAATTAGGTACGTTACACTTAATAAAATCATATTCATCGCATAATAAATCCTTTTGCTACTTGACATGTAGTGAAGTTAATTCCACTAATTTTAGACGAGCAGCAGGAACACCCTCTACATACAGACGTGTTTCTTCCCTCCGCGATATTCCCCATCGGTCACATCATTCCTAGCAATTACCAAATTTTAGTCATGCCCGTTACTTTTACCGTGCACGACTAAAATTTCTATCCCAGTGTTCAAACACAGACCACTTAGCCCACCAACTATGGTTAAGTGACACCTAACCGATAATCAATCCGGCTTATCAAGACACTTTTCAAAAAAAAACCATTTTCCTTGAATATGAACCAATCTTTTAACACTTGTCACTAGTGCTATTTTTCAATCAGTTAGAGACTCTCACATTTGACTGTTTGTTGGTCAACAAACTGTGATCCGTGACACGCATATTCACCGTCTAAACAAGTCCACAAAGTCAACTGTCCGCGACATGCAGCGAAGATTAAAAAATCCCCATCACCTTGGTCTTTAAACCTTTCAACTGATCACAATCCCTTTACAGTTTCATATACTTTCATCTACACCAATTTTGTAACATTCTCATCTATTGCTATCACTATAATTGTACTAGTTAGTAATGTTATATAAATATTTTCATATATATATATAAACTTTTCTCATGTTTAAACCCTTCTTATCCCGATTTGCATCCCTGTCAGATCCATTGACGTACTTCGTCACATGACATACCGACTCTTTTGTGACGTTTTCAAATACACGGCTTGCACCTCTTCTTACAATTTATCCCAGTTTTTATTATCGTCGATTCTTCGTGACTACGGGTTCGATATCTCGTGGCATTAGTGTTAGCCTTCATTCTACTAGACCTTCATCCCCTATAGGCGAGGACTCTTACTTTCAATATGGTGGCTTCAAGTTCCACTTCTACATCCACAGTTATTACCACCTTGGTAACTAACCTTATCCTTTGTGGTATATTTGTATCATGTTTCCTTTTACTTAGACTTAAATTCAAGAGAATTTATTCTCCTAAAGCAAATTTCGATTTTGTTCCTGAAGAAAAGAAACCTGAACCGCTACCTAAAGATCCATTTAGATGGGTTTTCATCCTTTTAACCAAACCTCATTCTTTCATTATTCAACAAGCCGGATTAGATGGTTATTTCTTCTTAAGATTCATCTTGGTTTTCGCTACCTTTTTTCTTTTCAGTCTTCTCACTTGGGTTATATTATTACCTATTAATGCTGCAAATGGTAAAGGTAATCAAGGTTTAGATCAATTATCTATTGCTAATGTCAAACATGAAAAAAGATATTATGCTCATGTTCTTATGGGTTGGTGTTTGTATGGTGGAGTCACCTATGTTATTTATCGTGAATTATTCTTTTATAATTCTTTAAGATGTGCTGCTCTTTCTTCTCCAAGATATGCCAAACAATTATCTTCTAGAAGTGTTATTTTTAAAAGTGTTCCGGATACTTTATTAGATGAAAAACAATTTTTCAAATTATTCGATGGTGTCAAGAGAGTTCACATTCCAAGAACTGCTAGAAAATTAGAACATAAAATCAAGCATAGAGCTGATTTAATCTCTTCTTTAGAAGCTGCTGAAAATAAATTATTAAAAATGGCAGTTAAAGCTAAATTGAAAGCTGATAAAAAGGGTGAGTTAATAGAACCAAGTGATGAAATTAGTGCTTACGTTCCAGAAAAGAAAAGACCAAGGATGAAACCTAATGGTATGTTTTCCAAGAAGGTCGATACTATTAGATATTGTTTAGAACATATTCCAAAAGTTGATGCAGAAGTTAAAGAATTACAAAAGACTTTCAGACACTACAAACCTAAGAACTCTCTTATTGTTGAATTCGAAGATCAATACAAGGCTCAATTGGCTATTCAATCTACTGTCCATCACAATCCTTTAAGAATGCGACCTTCGTATACTGGTATTGAACCGGGTGAAATTAACTGGTCCAACTTGAGAATTTTCTGGTGGGAAGCTTTGACTAGAAGAACCATTGCATTTGCTGCCATTGTTGCATTAATTATTTTATGGGCTATTCCTGTTGCATTTGTTGGTGTGATTTCCAATATTACTTATTTAACTAACAAATTGCCATGGTTGAAATGGATTTTAAATATGCCAAAACAATTATTGGGTGTTATTACTGGTTTGTTACCAACCATCTTATTATCCATTTTGATGTCACTCTTACCATTATTCATTAGAGGTATGGCCAAGGTTTCTGGTGCTACTTCAGTCCAAGAAGTTGAAACTTTCACCCAAAAGTCGTACTTTGGTTTCCAAATTGTTAATGGTTTTTTAGTTACAACCATTGCTTCTTCTGCTGCTTCTACTGTAACCCAAATTCTTGAAAGACCAGAAAATGCTTTAAGTATTTTAGCTGCTGGTTTACCAAAATCTTCTAACTTCTACATCTCATACCTTATTTTACAAGGTTTGTCTGTTGCAGGTGGTTCTTTGTTCCAAGTTGTGGGTTTGTTCTTGTATTATATTTTAGGTTATATCATGGACAAGACCCTTAGAAAGAAATATGCCAGATTCAGTGGTTTAGGTGCTATGGGTTGGGGTACTACTTTCCCAGTTTTCACTAACTTGGTTTGTATTACCTTAGCTTACAGTATCATTTCTCCAATGATTTTATTATTTGCATGTGTGGCATTCTACTTGGTTTACATCACCTATTGCTACAATTTGACATACGTCTTCGTTGAAGCACCTGATAACAGAGGAAGACATTACCCTATTGCTCTTTATCAAGTCTTTACTGGTATTTACTTGGGCCAAATCTGTTTGTTGGGTATTTTTGCTGTCGGTAAAGGTTGGGGTCCAATTATTTTACAAGTAATTGGACTTGTTTTCACTATTTACTGTCATATTAACATTGGTGCAGCCTTCGATAGATTGATGGATACCGTTCCAATTGATGTCATGAGACCATTAGATGGTGTTTCTGAAACTCCATCCTCTATCAGTCCAACTGAATATCAACAAAAGGTCTTGAACAGAAAAAACAAGAAGAAGAAGTTTGTTAAGGAATTACATGATGAAAAAATCGAACACGAAGAAGTTAAACATGAATTGGCAGGTAATGAATTGGAAGAATATGAAGATGAAGAACATATCGTTCCATTACTTGCTGATCGTGACTTCAAGAAGGGTCAATCTACTAACCCATTCATTCAATTCTTTAGACCTGATGTTTACTTGAACTACAGACACACTAAAGAATTACTACCAGCCACTTATAATGTTGAACCAGATTTAGTTGATAACAGACATGCTTATGATGTACCAGCCTCCAGTGCTGTGCGTCCAGGTGTTTGGATCCCAAGAGATCCTATGGGATTATCCACCATTGAGCTTGAAGAGCTTAACAAGGTGGTGGATGCATCTGATGAAAATTCCGGATTCGATGAAAAGGGAAATATTCAATTCCTTGGACCAGCCCCAGTATGAAGTTCACTATTATGCTCACCCTATTTATACCATTGATCACTCTCTGTTGGTTGAACCAACCAATTAGTTTCTGGATCAATAATGATGAAGTACAGTTAATATGTAAGTGTAGATTATAATAAAAATGATAATTAAGAATTATAGAATTAATTAAACAATGTTATCTGTGTCATGGAGCTCAAGACACTCGTAAAGTTGTTGGACCTGGCTCCCACCCGTCACTCGGTTAGTTACCAAGGGCCCATTTAGGTACTATAACCTTTATCTCACTGACCTACTAACTAGGCTTTTTAGGTTCTGGTTTATTTAGAATACCTACAATTCTTAACTGAGATAACAGAAAATAGATCCTTATTCCCGTCTAAAAAAAATGTTGATTTTCTGTCAATCCAAGATTGTCGCTTATTATTCTCTTTCTGTAGTAGGGCCGAGGTACTACTGTTACACTAAACACGACACCCATTAACTTAGATGTTACCTCTAGAAGATGAAAGTCATGAGGTGAAGTATCTAAACTATTACCTTCTCTAAAAACCAACAAACCCTAGCCAAAAAATTTCTCTTTCAGTTGTAGTTTTCACTATCTAATCCTTTCGTGTCTCGCTTGCAATCATCTCACTTTGTCTTGAAAATTTCCTGTTAACCCCACCTCGAAAATCATAGGCACCGCCAACAATAATGTGGGCCCGATTTATACCAAAATCACCAATGACTCATTTGAACACTGCAAGAAACAGGCTTGAGTTAAACATGCAACACTTGAGACTCAACTCCACCACTTCGCCTGCGGTCTCATCTGTCTCTAGTGTTCAACAAGGGCTGAAATATTCCTCTAGTTTTAAGCAATATGCTGTTTCAGATGGTAAAGTGATATCTTGGTTCCATGATATTCCGATGGACTTAAACACCACCACCAAAGAAGTCAATATGGTTGTTGAAATCATGCGTTGGTCCAATGCTAAGTTTGAAATCGATACCAAGTCTCCAGGTCATCCTATTGTTCAAGATGAAAAAAAGGGTAAAGTCCGTTATGTCAAGAACTTATTCCCACATCGTGGTTATATTCATAACTATGGTGCTATACCACAAACATGGGAAGACCCAACTACCAAGCACCATGGCTTAGATTTATATGGAGACAATGATCCATTAGATGTTTGTGATATCAGTTCTGAATATAGCGAAACTGGTGATGTAAAGAGAGTCAAGATCTTAGGATCTATCGCTTTAATTGACGATGGTGAATTAGACTGGAAAGTTATTGCCATCAATATTGAAGATCCAATGGCCAAAGAACTTAACGATATTCAGGATGTGGATGCAAAATTCCCTGGTTTGTTGAAAATTACCCGTCAATGGTTTAAAGATTATAAATTACCAGATGGTAAGCCTCCAAACAAGTTTGCTTTTGATGGTGTGTATAAGAACCAAGCTGAAACTATCGAAGTTATTAAGGGATGTTATGATAGCTGGAAAAAATTGATCTCTGAAGAAATTAAAGGTGATGGTTTACCTACCATTGATAACTCTACTTTAGTTGGATCCAAGGGTTATGGCGAATACAGTAAGGATCTTATTTCTGGTAAGGCGGAACCAGATACTGAAATCCCTAAAGAAGTACGTATTAGTCACTTCTTGAGCAGTGATGACGCTTAAACATAATTCTCACATATTAATCATTGAGCCATTCTTCAGCAAACCAAATATAAAATTAATGGTAATGTTATAAGTAGAACAGAAACTCATTACCGGTCCTTCATTCCTGTAATTATAATAAGTTATATACACATTCCTAGAGTAGACATGAATGAATGATAGAATACTATGTAAGTGTAGTAAATTATTAATTTAGACATTGGAGAACATTCGCCTGTAAAACAAATAGATTCCAAAATTATTCACTACGAATACTGAACTCTATATTTGAAAGGTAGTGAGGTAATATATTTATTAATGTACACTAGAGGAATTAACCTCATATCTAATTACTTGATATACGATCTGTCTAAGTAAGTTTTATAGATAGTTTTTGATTTTAGAGGTATTCTTTCAACTCTCTGATTTCTTCGATCAAATTGTTGACAAACTTCTCGTAAACAGCATCACCCTTTGCAATGATTCTTTGCTCTTCGATTGAGCTTGGCAAAACTCTTGAGCTTAAAAATTTTGGATGTTTCAACAAATTATTAATATAGTCGACAAATTCGTCTCTTTTTGCTTCAGTATCAAGTCCAGGCAAAATCTTAAATGTTTCCAAATCTTGATCTTTCAAGAATTGTTCGACGTTCATAGATTGTAAAGTTTCATACATCAATAATATTTGAGCAGTTTCAATCACAGTAGAGGTGGTGATTTTGATGGAAGAAGAATCTCTTGACCAGCTTTCAATACAGTATTCGATTTGTTTTGAAAACATTTGTAATCCCAAAACAACTTCCCTGATGACTGAAAGACCCATTTTATTTAAACTGATTAAGAAAACAGGTAAAATTCCGTTTATCCAAAGTATATGGTACTGGTTACCATGAGTGACACTTAAACCACCAGCTCTTACCTGAGATGAGATTGGACTTTCAACAAGAACCACAAATAATCCAGAAGAAATAAATCTTTCAGCAATCACTTCAATGGTCATTAATTCTTGAATGAACATTAAACTGAGTTGAGCAAATATATGTTCACCATTAACTTGGATAGTATGAGAAACCGAGTACAAACTAAGCAAAGCATTGATGGTACCATTATCATTGATAAGCTTTGCTAACTCAAGTTTGGTATTGTTAGAAGACTTCATTCCCACGTAAAGTTTTAAAATGGATAAGATCAACATCAAATCATCTGTCTTCAAGTGCAACCCATTGGTGGAGCTTGAATTTTTAGAAGTATCAGGCTTGCCTGGGTTTGTCCCATTGGCAATAGTCAGTTGATTACCACTGGCTGAAACCAATTGGTTGGATTCGGTATTAGATGGTCTTTTGAATGGCTTTTGACTTTTGTTTCTTTGGAGGTATACTTCATTTTGGATTTCAATCAATAAGACCTTTGTTCCCTTGGTGATAACTAAATCAAACAAATCTCTGAAGACACTGAAGTATTCAATCAAAATGTTCTCATGATTCTTTGAAATCAACAAACAGCAGTAAATTATTCTCAAGAGTTGTTTATAGTGCCCAGTAGATGAAGTCAAAGATCTCAAGAAATCCAAACTTCCTGAAGATAATAAATCAAGAGCAATCTTCACAATTTCAAAAACCTGTCTTGAATCCTTCTTGATACTGTCATCATTGGTGATTGAGTAAATAAGGTAGAAAGCAACTTCTATTCTTTCTTGGAACACTTTTTCAAAAGCTTCAGATGGAATTCCTTCAGTGAAATTGACCTTTAATAAATGGTGAGCTAATTCTAACATATTAGGAGTTAAGGAAGAGCTGAATCTTCTGCAGAATACAGTCAATAAAGCACCAAAGGACTTTATAATACTGATTTGAGAGCCTAAATATTGAATACTGACACTTGCTTCAATTATTTGTGATCTGATTGGCTCCCATTGAGCAATAGAACCAAAAATACCATCTAATAATCCAAAATTGAATACACCAGTAACACCAAATCTATTTCTTTTACCTAAAGTGGTAGCAAACTGATCAAGAGTAAACTTTGGGGCGAATTTTTCAAATGAATCCTTTAATTTGGTGTGAAGAACAGGATTATAATCATTGATGACAAACTTATTCTTGACAATAGCGAGGAAACTCTCGGAAACAACTAAATTCTTGATCTTCAGTTGAATCTTTTCGTTTCTTGTGGTGAACAAAACCAATGATAAAATTTCAGCAACTTTAGAGATGATCTTTTGTTCATAGCTCTTGCTAATATAATCGTCAAGAGATTTAGGTTCTTCAGTCAAAGAAAGTTGGATTCTAGCTATGAGATCATCAATGAACTCCAAATCTTCATCTGATTCCTTAATAGTATTCCATGAGTTATAAGTAAGAGATAAGGCATCAAGAAGGTGAATACTGACTGAGTTTGGATAGTATTTGATATCTTTAACATTCTTCTTGAGTACGGAAAGAAGTGACTTCTTACCATTTTCTTTACCAAAAATGTCTCTACCACTGAACAAAACAGCCAAACCTTCTTGGTTTCCTTCAAGAACAGCACAGATAAAATCATATAATGAGACCTTCAATTTGTAGTCATCAAAAGAGTTATCAAGATCAGTGATTAAAGAGCTTAATAAGATTCTTGAGTAATCATTTCCTAAGTGACCAAGTAAAGAAGGTTTAGTCTTATCATCCCATTTACCTTTTGCTAAAGTAGTCATTAAGTCAATAATATCCTTTCTCAATGGTTCATATTGGGAATAGGTAGATACTAATTGTGGTAATTTATTGAACAATTCTCTTTCAAAGTTAGATGGATGATGATTTATTAAAGTTCTGATTGTGACAACAAGTTGGGAAAAAGATAATGAACATTTAATCCAGTTTTCAAACCAGATACCTGATAGATCATAAAGTTCATAAAGACTCAAGTTGGTGGATAATGATTCAATCATGAGGAAAATTGGTAATGTGCTTCTGGAGTATTCATTCTTTGTAATCAAAAATGCATCAAGAATACATGAGGCAGCATCATCAAGAACAGGAGTAACTGACGACGTTGACTTCTTGATTCCATAAACAGATGCTAAAATATTAGAGAAAGCATCAAGTATTAATACTCCAATCTCCATCTTTTGGTATGATTTGGTGAATTTACAGTGAGTGAAACTTTCAAACACAGCAATAAGATGTTGAACGAATTTAGTCACAATCAAGCTCTTAGATTTAATTGGGTAGTCCTCCTTCAAAATCAAACAACTTTGAACTAAAGAATCAACAAATTTGATTAATGCAATTGTGAATGAGTAATCACCACCAATCATCTCAATGGAACCAAAAATAGTGGAAACAAAACCTTCTTTACCATTTCTTGATAAGAGTGATGATTTTGATAAATATGGCCATATTCTATGAGAAAATGAAGGAATCAATTGAGTCAACAAATCTAATATAGATTTAAGAATTGGAATATTTCTAGAATGCAAACTTTGCTCAAAAATTCTTAGTAAAACTTCAATGATATCAGAATTATCAGCATAAACAGACATTTCATCTAATATAGTCGAAATTTGAGCAGTGTCCTTTGAGACACCAGTAAGAACATTGCTGATATTGACGATGAAATCCACTTTATCAGTATCTTGATCATTGAAAGAGCGGGAAATATTGTGAATAATTCTACCCAAAAAGGCCCAACCATTATATTTATATAAGAAAGTCACCAAAATGTCATCTTCAGTATTAGTTGGTAAAATTTTAGCTCTAGTACCTTCAGAAAGCACTAAGGACAACTTTTTACCCAATTCAAAAGGAGGATAAACATCGATATCTTTTTTCAAAACCACTAAGTCAGTATTTTCGTCGTCAATTTGGTATAAAGGATCAAAATCTTTCTTTTTGAATATTTGGATGAATGATTTGAGTTCACTGAACTCATGATATGCGAAGTTTCTATTTATGGAACAGAGCTTGAGGTATGGAGCTAACAATAATGGGAATTTGGTTCTTGATAAAATGATTTGGTTAACGAATGCTTCGTTTTCAAAAAATTTTTCAATAACACTATTGGGACAATTTTTCACAACACTTGCAATTGTTTGAGAAATTAATGGAGTTAATGTGATTAGAGGTAATGCTGAAATCAAAACTGATGAAATGATGGCTGAGTATAAATTGTCAAATTTAAGGGATTCATTCAAATTAAATATTTCTTGATAGACATTCAATTCGGAACTTCTTTGACTTAAATCATTGATAATGTAGTTGAGGTTATCGATTGGGAAACTTTTGATAAAATCTATGGAAATTTGGGATTGTGGGAATTCTTGAACATAATATAATTTTCTTAGTAAAACAATTGACCAAATGTAAAGAATAATTGAGTTTTGATTTTCAGTATTAGTGGCAGCATCGTTAATAGACTTGAAAGTTTCCAAATCATCATAATAGCTGGTGCTTTTGGTACCATCCAGGATCACATTTTGACGATCAAATGCTGATTCCAAATCTAAAAACAGAATGGAGATTATAGTTGACAAGATATTTATAAGATTGAAAGCTTCACGGGTTTTGAAGTATGGCATTAAGTTTAAAACGAAATTGTTTCCACCCATAAAATCAAACCACTTTTTAACAATTTCTGTATCTATAACTGGGTTTTGAATAGTCAATTCTATTAATACTTTTTGGGAATCAATAACAAATAAAATGGCTTCTCTCATGAGTAATTCTGTCATTTCAGGTGAAGTGCTTTGAAGTTGGTTAACAACCAATTCTAATCCATGTTTGATACCATCAATAATAGACAAGATATAATTCTTGGAAAGAAAGATTTCTTTGCCTAAATTTTGAATTGTTGAAGATGCAAAAGTATTGGATTTATTATTGAGCAACTCAATCACTATTTTAAGTAAAATTCTTCTTTCTCTTAAAATCTTATTGACATATAAGAGTATACGTTCATTCTCTAAGTATTTTTCTCTGTCATCAGGTAATTTTGATTTTAATTTATCAAAATCATGAATTTTCTTTTCAGTAACTTTTTTAGATGTTTGGATAATTATTCTTAAGATCTCCTTAATATCAAAAGATTTCAAGATTTGATGGGTAGTTTTGGCATCATTTATACTATTTGATTGAAGATCGGTATAAGTGATTGTTCTTAATGTAACTTCCTTAAGATCGGATGAAAGGGTATCTTTGGAATCTTCACCTTCAAAAGGCCTTGCATTAAGAAGTAATTGACGATTCAAGAGTAAAAACTCATCTAAAGCATTGAGGATATATGGATCTTGACATGATTTTAAAAGGGAAAGGGCATTGCCGAAAGTCCAAAACTGTGTGGGAAGGATCGGCTTCAACGTAAGAATAGTCTGAGGATTATGTATATCTAAAGCAGTCATTTTAGTGAAGGATTGAGTCCTACACGGTATAGGTGTTTATTTAAGTAGTTGTGATTACATTTGAACGATGGAGTTTTTCATGGTCGTGCGCGTGCGAGTCTCTCCAAAAGTAAACTTCAAAACTTTGGTTTGTTTGTGCCAAAGTGTACTGATTTCTGTGATTGAAATAGCAAGTGAGACTATAAAAAATAGATATACTAAGGGATTACTGTTCTGGATATTTCTTTGGAATGGTGGGTGTTTGTTGCTAGTAATTAATATTTTTGTTACTATTACGTTTACTCTTTCTACATTTTTGTTCAATTTAGTGTATTTTTTCACCATTTTACAATTGTTTAGGTTCTATTAATCCACACCTATCCCACCCAAGCTACCTAAAGTATTCGGAGGAAAAAAAAGTAGAGTTGAACATATAACAGAGGGCAATATTTTCATATATGTACTGAACAAAGGCCATTCCACAAAGTAATGTATCTAATTTTTTTTTGGCTGGTGTAAATACTCACAATCTACAACACAATCTACAAAGGAAGTGATTAAGCAAGAACCTTTTCACAAAAACTTGGTTTACTACAGAAATGAGTATCTATTTCTAAACATGATGCTATGGGCATTTAATTAAATGTTAACAATTTTTCAAAAAAATAGTGACTCCTAGGCGGTTCGAACGCCTGCATCTTTACGATAGTAGAACTTGAGTCTACCGCCTTAACCACTCGGCCAAAGAGCCCCTACTGTTAACCTTTGGATACCCTAGTCTAATAAACCACCAGATACTATATCATGTGATATGAAAAACTATGCGATTCCGTATGGATAAACGACAAGATCATTATAACCGTAGTTGAAGTGGACGCCAATCGCTCGTTTTCAAGGTCAGTCATTCCTCTAATTCTTCCACTACAATGTCGCAGTCATTTCTTGTGAGTGCTCCTGGAAAGGTCATTATTTTTGGTGAACACTCTGCAGTTTATAGTAAACCAGCTATCGCTGCTGCTTTGAGTTTAAGAGCTTATCTTTTAGTTACTCCAAGTGAAGACCCATCAACTATTAGTTTAAACTTCCCAGATATTCAACTTTCACATACTTGGAAAAAAGACCAAATTCCTTGGGATGAAATACGACCATTCGTAAAGACTGAAAAGGATAAACCTTTAACTACTGATGAATTAATTCCTGAAATTACCAATGTTTTGAGTGAAGTTTTAAGTGATTTAGAATTACGTACTCATTATGTCACTTGTTATTGTTTCCTTTACTTATACACTCAATTATGTTCTGATAATTTACCGGGTATGAATTTTAGTGTTAGATCCACTTTACCTATTGGAGCTGGTTTAGGATCTTCTGCTTCTATTTCTGTTTGTTTAGCATCAGCTATGGCTGTTCTTGGTGGACATATTGAACATGCTGCTCTTCATCAAAATGATAAAGTCACTAAAACTCATAATCCCGAAGCTGATTTCATCGATGCCTGGTCGCTTATTGGTGAAAAATGTTACCATGGTAACCCTTCAGGTATCGATAATGCTGTGGCTACTTATGGTGGTGCTGTGTTATACCAAAGAATGAGTAGTCCTTCTCAACCTTCTGTTAGAACCAACATGAGAAATTTACCACCAATTAAGTTGCTTCTTACCAATACCAAGGTCCCAAGATCCACTGCTTACTTGGTTGGAGAAGTGGCTAGAATCAATAATAAATATAACAAAACTTCTACCAGTATATTAGATGCTATGGAGCATTTAGCTAGAGAAGCATTTCAAATCATGACCAGACCATTCTTTGGTGAAGACGAACGTGAAAGATTAAGAGAACTAGTTAATATTAACCATGGATTATTGGTGGCTTTAGGTGTTTCTCACCCAACCTTGGAAAAAATTAAAATCATTGGTGACACTTATGATATTGGAGCTACTAAGTTGACCGGTGCAGGAGGTGGGGGTTGTGCTATTACTCTTGTTAATGATAAAGCTTCAGAAGAAGATATCAAACAGGCTACTGATGAATTTGAGAGTAAGGGCTTTGAATCCTATGATACTACACTTGGTGGTAAAGGTGTTGCGTCTTTGAAATTTGATTCAGTTCCTGAAGGAAAGAGAGATGACGTATTTTCTCCAAAAGTATTTGCTGCTTTCAAAGATAGATTTGAAATTGATGATTTGTTAGCGGTAGACAGATTAGATGGATGGAGATTCTGGTAAAGTAAACTTTTATACATATCAAGAGTCACTTGTTTTGTTATGTTTGCTATCAGTTTGGTTTGGAATATATTGACCTAACCGAACACCTCCAAAAATGATATTAGGACATACTACTAATATTAATAATTGCATATAGAATTAAAGATTCAATCAATAATAATGCTATATAATTCAATGAATCCTAGATTATGTACATAAATGACAACATAATCATACAAATTAACGAGGTAGTAATATTTTATGGTTGTCATTTTGAGAAACGAGATTTGTTTCGTTTATAAATCTGGTAATCGTTATTTAAAACAAGTGGATGAATCTAGTTTTATAATCAAGCTCATTTTGGATACCAAGATAAAAAAATATATCATAACATAGTAAGCTTAGATACCTCTATTAAATTCCAAAACTTCAATCTTTTTACCTTCCTTGTCCTTTAAGTTTTGAAATTCCTTTTCTAATTTAGTGACCGGCATTTGCCTTCTTTGTGGGAAAACAGCTAATGCAAAAGGTAAGGCCACAAGAGAAGTAGAGAAAATTAGGCCAATATTGGCCATGATTTCCAAGGTCTTAGATTTACCCTTTAATAATCTAGATTGCTGTAATTTGACCAAAATTAATGGAGGAATGACCATAACTGGAGTGGCATTAATAACTCTACTGGCAGCAGTTTCACCAACAGCATAAAGTGCAGCCTTCTTAGAAGATCCAACTTCTTCACCCTTGGTATCGAAAACAGTAATACCCTTTTTAATTTCTTCAGATCTCATTAAGAAAACATTGACCACACCGGCAGAAACAACAGCGGCGAATGGGATCAAACGACCCAAAATCATCTTGGTGTTTGGTCTTAAAGACTTTAATCTTGGAACAATCGCGTTTAAACCTAATGCGACAGAACAAGAAGCACCAACAGCCATAGAGTAATTCACTGCAATTTGCTTCGTGGTCAAAGGATGGGATTTGTTGGCATTGGCAGTGTTGATAGCAACATTCAACGATTGGTTAGCCACTTGCCAGAACAAAGTTCCCGCGGTTCCTAAGTTTGGTGTTAACATACCAGAAGTAACCACCAAATTAGATAAGACCGCAGAACTCATTCTAAACGGAAGAATGACAGTTTCCCCAGTATCTGGATGGAGGGTGGAGTCCAAGATTTTCTTGGCTCTCCATAATTCTGGAGTCATGGCTGGAGTCACACCGTTACGATAATCCCATATCTTTCTCTTAGCTTCAGCGATATCTGCAGATGTATTAAGCAACATGGTAGGATCAGAGATCTCAGCACAATGCTTGACTCTGCCCCAGTAGGACGAAAGGTCGTATTTGGATTGCGGTAATGGAACAGGTCCAGGAACTGTAGAAGCCATGCTTATTAGTAGGGGAAGGAAATAGCTAAGTGTAAACCAGAGAAGAGTTGGATCCATGAGTCAAGCCTAAACCGGCCCAAGCAAGCTGCGACATCGCGACAACTTTAGCGAGTGGAACGTGATGAGGCTGTTTGAGTTGAAGACAGTAATAGAGGTTATAAACCAAATACAATTGGAAGATAAAATCCGGTTGTAACTTCAAAGCATAAGAAAATATGTTTTTTTAAATTCTGGCGATGTATCTAAATTTCTATACTATTATTTATTACTTTCTATCCGGTTAAGCCTAGTAAAGTTAGATACGCATCAGTCTTCCAAAGATAAATACCATAAAATGATATTATATGAGGTGATTAATTTAGACGATTTTGGTCTTCATTTTCAATGTGAGGTGGGATATCAGTCCGTACCTATTTTGTAGAAGATTTAAGGCACAACTCATCAGCAACTGTCAAATAATGTAGCACAATGAAAACTACTGTAAAATTGATACTAACCTGTCAAGGCCACTAATTGTCGCGACTAAAAATGAGCCATCAATCAGACACCTTTAGTACTATATTCTCACTACAATTGAATAGAACACCAAAACAAGAGCAATATTTCTACCATTTTGGCTCTTAGGTCAAATCTTCCGCCATGAGAATCACATCTACGCTCGGAATCGGGGTCGATATTGTTCAAACCCATCGATTCAAACGTCTTCTATCAAAAGATGAGAAGTTCATATCACGTTTAACAACGAGAATACTCCACCCTTCAGAGTCACAAACATTCCTCAAGTCCAATAACACCAAAAGGATCAGCACCATATCCGGAATATGGGCTGCCAAAGAAGCATTGTTCAAGACATTGGACCCTCAACATCAAAAGACATTTCAATTCAACCAATGGTACAGGTACTATAATGAACAAGGCAAACCATTTATACGAAGTGACCACTACCCTAACAAGGATGAAGAGTTCCTACTTAGTTTATCACACGATGGAGAGATCTTGGTGGCCAATGTCCTTCGACAGAAAGTCACTGTCACCAACTAACAAAAGTGTATAATTTCAGTTCTAATCTGACAATTTATAGACATTTAATTAAACCTAATTATAATAATTACGTTCCACTACTTGGATTATAATAAATTTGAAATGTATATTAAGACAAGATTATGAAATATCTAAATTTTTACACCATTGATGCTATAAACAAACTGTAACTCGTTTATTCCCATTCAACAGTAGCTGGTGGCTTAGAAGTAATATCGTAAGTAACTCTAGCAACACCATCAACTTCGTTAACAATTCTTGAAGCAACCTTCTTCAAGAATTTGGCTTCGAAAACGTACCAGTCAGCAGTCATGAAATCAACGGTTTCAATGGCTCTCAAAGCAATAACTTGTTCGTAAGTTCTTTGATCACCCATAACACCGACAGACTTAACTGGTAACAAAGCAGCAAGAGCTTGGGAAATTTCCTTATATAAACCTGCAGCCTTGATTTCTTCAATGAAGATAGCATCAGCTTCTCTGGCAATCTTAAGTTGTTCCCTGGTAACTTCACCTAAGACTCTGATACCTAAACCTGGACCTGGGAATGGATGTCTCCAGACCAAATCATGAGGGACACCTAATAATTCACCCAAGTGTCTAACTTCATCCTTGAATAATTCTCTCAATGGTTCAATCAACTTCAATTTCATGTCTTCTAACAAACCACCAACATTGTGGTGAGTCTTGATAGTTTGAGATGGACCCTTGAAAGAAATAGATTCAATGACATCAGGGTATAAAGTACCTTGTAATAAGTATTCAATTTCTTGACCTGAAGCTGGCTTAATCTTGGCAGCTTCATCTTCAAAGACATGAATGAAAGTGTTACCAATGATCTTTCTCTTCTTTTCTGGGTCAGTAATACCCTTCAACTTGCTCAAGAATAAATCGGTGGCGTCAACAACGGTCAAGTTAATACCTAATCCTTCAGTTAAGGTCTTGTAAACGTTTTCAGTTTCGTTTAATCTCATAAGACCATTATCAACATAAATGGCATGGAATCTAGTACCAATAGCTTCATGCATGATCTTGGCACCAACGGTGGAATCAACACCACCAGAAACAGCACCAATAACTTCAGCAGTTGGACCAACTAACTTTCTGATTCTGGCAATTTCAGTGTCAATAAAGTTTTCCATGGTCCAGTTGGTAGCGGCCTTACAAATGTCGACGGCAAAGTTTCTCAACATAATCTTACCTTCAACAGTATGGGTGACTTCTGGATGGAATTGAATACCGTAAATTTCTTTGGAGTCATCATAAATGGCAGCAAATGGAGAGTTGGTAGAAGTGGCCACAGCCTTGAAACCAGTTGGTAAAGCATGTAATTTATCGTGGTGAGACATCCAAACTTGGGAATCGGTGACATCCTTGAATAAAGGACAGGTAGGATCCTCCACTTTTAAAGTGGCAGGACCATACTCACGCTTTTCTCCACGGGCAACACCCTTACCATTGATCCAAGCCAACTCTTGCATACCGTAACAAATACCCAAGATTGGAACGTTTAACTTGAAGATATCATGGTCAACATGAGGAGCACCTTCTTCATAGACAGAATAAGGACCACCGGACAAGATAATACCCTTTGGTTTCCAAGATAATTCAGCAATCTTTTGAGTACATGGTAACATTTCAGCGTAGACATTGAACTCTCTCAATCTTCTGGTGATTAAATGAGAGTATTGGGAGCCAAAGTCCAAGACAAGGATGGTGTCGAAGGACTTGGAAACCTCAATGGGGACATCGGAAGTGGAGGACATTTTGCAGGATAGCGATACGTATAGCCAATTCAAGAAAATTGATTTGGAGGGATAAGGCCAGTTTTTATGGCGATTTGCTCATCGCGAGCATGAAAATTTCTGGGGGCTAATACAAAAACACCCTCGGAATTTACAAACGGGTTTGTCTCTTACTTATGAGGCAATGGGTAATGTCAAGCGAGTTTCGAATTTCGGTCTGAACCTATGAATTTAGCCAGGGTGACTCAACCATCACTTACCCTTTGATGGAAAACTTTCACGTATTGAACCTTTTTGTTCAATTGACTATTAAAGATACTAAACTTACAATAGTGGAGTTTGGTACAATAGGATTGATTGTATTTTTTTCAGTCGATACACGCCCCCTTACTTTATAGATTGTTGACTCTGTGTATATTAGATTAAATATTAGTTTTTTATCAGTAGACCCACCGCGGAGTGTGGGTCCTTTATTTGACGGCTTTGACCAGATAAGGCCGGAGGCTCCTCGGAAAAATTTTTGGTTTGTCCATGTCAAAAAAAATATCCAGCAAGATTGCCACGTGATATATGGTACAATTCTTTTTGCTTTGATATCAACGGTTTTGTAAACTTCCACAAAAAAAAAGCGGGACTGGATCACTAAACCACAATGAGGTCTTTACCACCACCAAGAATAACCCGTCGCAGGCGTTGGAAACGGATAAAGAAAGCAATCAAGTCATTTTTTTCTCAAGGTTATGTGACTGATCCTGGGGCTTTTTTGCATTCGAATAAAATTAAGTCAAATGTTTCAATAATCACAAAATCCAGATTTAGTAGTAGATTCAGAAGGAAAAACTTCACTGACACTGTTGGATTAAGAGAAGGCGCAAATGCTGGGATAAAAACAGCTGGCTTTGTGGGAAGGTTGGCTAAACGTGCCTCTTTTCCCAATTACAGACCTGTTCACAAAAATTCAAGAATGAACTTGTCCGTGCGATTCTAATAGACTACTTCAAAGCTTACTGGTAGTGTGTTTCCTTCTACTTGTCTATTGAGATTCCCATATATCCAGTTTATTTATTAGGTAATATATTATGTAATTAAATGTTTGCCCCATAATTATTAAATACTCGTAATTTGGCCCCTGAACCTCATCAAGATAATAAAAAGATCATAAATATGCAGTTCACTCGACTGTGGATACTGGGTCCCCTCTTTTCATCGACTGTAAATAGCATTTCATGCAGTAAATGATCAATGAAATCATTCTATTGCTGCTCAAAAAGATCTCACATATTTCTCTTGTAGATACAAGTATCTTTTCGCACTAAACCGATTTTTTCACTTCCTTCTAGCTCATCATTTAGTTGGTACTAGGTACCTTCTTAATCGATGAGGCCATCTCATCTCTCACGTGACCATACTACAATAAATGAAAAAATCTACCTAGTTATATTAACATCATTGTCACCATGTCGGAGGATAAAACACAGATTAAGATCAACTTCTTCACTAAGGAAGATGACGAGGCCATAAAAGTTTCCGATTCTCCTTTATATGTACCAGTTTCTCTTAAAAGATACGGTTTATCTGAAGTTGTTAACCATTTATTAGGTAATAAGGGAGAAGATGAAGAATCTAGTTCTATTCCGTTTGATTTCCTTATTGATGGAGCATTATTAAGAACCTCTATCCAAGATTATTTGACTAAGAACGGTTTATCCAATGAAGCATACCTTAGCTTGGAATATACCAGAGCTGTATTACCACCATCATTCTTAGCATCTTTCAATAATGAAGATTGGATTTCAAGTTTAGCATCAATTAATAGTGCCTCTAAGGCCGTAACTTCTTCCAATATGACCATTACTTCAGCCAAAATTTTATCTGGTAGTTATGATGGAATTGTTAGAACTTATAATATGTCAGGAGCTGTGGAAAAGCAATATGTGGGACATTCTGGTCCTATCAGATCAGTTAAATGGGTTTCTCCAACCAGAATAATTTCTGCTGGTAATGACAGACAAGTCAGATTGTGGAAGGCCTCTAATGAAGGTACAATTGATGAAGATGATGAAGAACCAGAAGATGGTAAGACTTTGGCTATCTTGGAAGCCCATAAAGCTCCAGTTGTCGATTTAGATATTGAACAAACCACAAACAGAATTTTGTCTGCCTCATACGATCACACCATCGGTTTCTGGTCCACAAACTACAAGGAAATGACCACTATACAGCCATTAGAATACGACTCGAATGTTGTTTCTACCTCTTCCAAAAAGAGAAGAAAGATGGCATTGCAAGATGCTTCTATAAGACGTCGTTCTCCATTGGCGATCTTGGAAGGTCACACTCAACCAGTTGAAGCTGTGATATTCGACTACAGTGATGCTACTGTTGGTTACTCTGTGTCTCAAGATCACACCATTAAAACTTGGGATTTGGTCACTTCTCGTGCTATTGATACCAGATCTACTGGTTACTCTTTATTGAGTCTTTTACAATTACCATCCAAGAACTTATTAGTTTCTGGATCTTCCGCTCGTCACATCAACCTTCATGATCCAAGAATCAACTCCAATACCACCGAACAAACCACCGCTAAATTAGTTGGTCACACTAATTTTGTTGTTGGATTATCTGCTTCTCCAACCAATGAAAATATGTTTGCTTCTGCTTCTCATGATGGTACTGTGAAGGTTTGGGATGTCAGATCTGATAAGTCCTTGTACACCATCACTAGAAACCTGGAAGCTGATAAGGGTAAAGACAAGGTCTTTGATGTTGCCTGGGATAAAGAAATCGGTATCATAAGTGGTGGTGAAGATAAGAAGATACAGATTAACAAAAATATCAACTAGTTTTACTCAAGATTATATAAAACAGAAGAGGAGAATGTGGAATTAAACTGTGGTTGTGAGTCTTGTTGCTCGTGATACAACTAGCGGATTAAGTAGTGTGTACAATAATGCATAATAGAACCATAAATAAATATAAAATAGAACTGAACAGCAATTATGTAAAATCCAAGAATACGTGGAAATCGTGGTGATACTATTGGTTAAATTTATTATCTTCTTTATTTATCGAAAATTTTGTCTATATTGATTTAGAATAACTTTATATAGTATGGGGGATACCAAAAATCTATTTTTTAATCAGCTTTTTCTCCGTTGACTGGTTTTCCTTCCTCTTTGAAGTCCACATACTCATACCATAGTATCCTTGCCACATACTTTCTTTATCAGTAACATATCCTACTAGCCCATCAGGAGTATATTTATTTTCATCATTGATGGTATTAATAAGATTGATATCTTTCCAGCCCATGGTTTTTCTAATTTGTTCAATTTCAGAAGCATTCAATTCTACTTGCGCAGCACTTCCATATTTTAAAGGTCCAACATTGATCCAATACCCGTTCTTGATATTGTTTGATCTTGGACTTGGGGTAGCCAAACTTTGAATTTTGTCAAGATAGTCAATTAAATTCTCAGCTGTATCAACAAAAAATGCACTGACAATAATGACATTTTCCCACTTTTTCGCATCGGGTACGGCAAAGTATCTGAAATCGTCAAGATGAACTGTTAAATTGGATGGTTTGGTCATTGATGGTTCTAGTTTAACTTTTTTAAATTGAGATTCTAAATTGTAAAAATTAGAACAGGTATGAATTGCAGGATATATATCATATGATGGTTCTGATGAATAAATAAATTCATTACATAAATGCATAAGTCCTGAATATTCAACAGCATGAACTGCACCAAATTTCTGGTCAGTTTCATCACCGATATTTGCAATAAAATGAGCTACTTTACCTAAGCCAGAACCTGGAACAATGACACAGGTTTCCAGTCTTTTTTCAGAAGGAATTAATTTGTTCAAATTTTCACAAATATAATCCATCATCGGTTTAGTTTCCACATCACCTTCTTCACTCCAGTCTCTAATATAATGACTTAATGATTCTATAACTCTATAATTGGAAGATGAGGTTTGAGTGTTGGACGAATTAGCTTTTAAAATATTGAAATCATGGTATGATAGTCCATAATTCTTCACAGCGTATTCAGCAATATTTGTCAAGAGTTTTTGGTTAAATTGTATACTTTGATCTATCCGTTTAAGTTTATTAAGATAACCAATATCTTCACATAATTTCTGTTGTCTCCAACTCATTAATTTAAATAATTTTTTTCTCCTTTCGTTGGTATTTTTAGCATTATAAGAATAATTTTGTAATGATTTAATAGCAGTTAATAATTCAACTTGTGCATTTTCACTCAATTTAGTAAATTTATCATATCCAGCACCATTTGATGCAGGAAGTAAGGAATCAGAAGGTTTTGCACCTGTTGCTTTATCATAATATTTTGATACTTTTGGTATTAATGATCTGAATAAACTTGTACGGGAAGCCATATTTGATCCCAAGAAAACAACCACTAATATGGGAACAGAGGAGTTTTTTAAAAGGATAGATAACGCAATATAAAGGATTAGACAAGTGGCTCCCGTTACAAGAATAATTTCAGGGTCAGAAAGTTGGCCACGATAATGCATTCCATAAACCTTTAGGGGATGAATAAATGAATCACTTAATAGGAGTGTGGTATTGAATCAGAACTCTAAAAACCACCTAGATTCACTCAATTGGCCCGAATATGAACAGAAATGGGTTGAATTTTGGTATAGGATTTTTATGGTGAATATTGATTTAATTGAAATTGATTGATAGTGTTGGATATAGGTGGATGATCAATAGGAAATGGATCAAAGAAAGTCACACTATACCAGCTGATTAGCTATGGTAGAATCTGTATATCTGTATAAGGAATTTGTCAAGTCGGTTATGTAAACGAAGAACCAAAATAGACTCTTCTACGGATATATCCGATTCTATAGATCTGAACCGAGTATGTACGGATGGAAAGTTTCCTGCCACATTATGATATTGTCAAGTCCCAAAATGGCCAAGGACTGGTGCGTGTCCTACAGTATGATATTGTGGAACTAGGACGACACTTAGTGAGGGGCTTGGAAGGAGACATCAAAGTTGACCACACAGAACTAAGTATTGAAAACCAGCAAATGCCCCTAGATATCATTAAATTATTGATACAATTTTGAACATTAAACTGGAACTATTTTGCTTGAATCTTGTTTTTTTTTTTCAACTACTTATTGCAACTAGTTCTCGTTGGATGCTGTCACTGGATTGTCTTGCTACATCGCACACCTCCACCTTTTTTTTGTCGCTAAAAACTAATATTATATCATCAAGAAACTTACCTTATCATCACAATGAATGAATTCTCATACGATGACGTGACTCCCGTCAATATCAATGAGGAAGAACCTCAGTTGGCTCAGATCCTTTATGATGATGAATACAAAGAAGTGATGGGGGTTTTGTTGGCATTGCTCAAGCAAAGCGAATACTCCGAAAGAGCCCTTCGTCTCACTGAAATGGGACTTGATTTATTAGCATCTCATTACACCATCTGGGTCTATAGATTCAAGATCATCACCGTGTTAAAGAAAGACTTATTTGAAGAATTGGACTGGTGTGAACAAATAGCATTGGAAAATGAAAAGAATTACCAGATTTGGAATTATAGACAACTCATTATTGGCAAAATCTTGGAAGATTCATCGTTAAAATTTGATCCTCATAGAGAAGGACCTCTCATAAACGAGATGTTGGAAGAAGATGCTAAAAATCATCATGTATGGTCATACCGTAAGTGGTTAGTTCAAAAATTTGATTTATATCGTGATGAAAAAGAACTAAAATACATTGATTCATGTTTATTATTGGACTTAAGAAATAACTCGGCCTGGAGTCATCGTTTCTTCCTTAAATTTGGGAATGATGACATAACAGAAGAAGAAGTGAAAAATGAAATTGAATATACTAAATCATTGATTGAAAAATCTCCACAAAATCCATCTTCTTGGAACTACTTAAATGGTATTTTACTTAAAAGAAAAATTCCCTTATCCGAAGTTCAAGAATTCTGTGAAAAATTGGGAGATTATTCAGGTGAAAATGTTAAGAGTTCTTTTGCTTTAGAACTTCTTGCAAAGATCTATAATGAACAAAAAAACAGAGAAGAAGCAGTTAAAATTTATGATTTACTTGGAGAAAAGTATGATCCAATTAGAAAAAACTACTGGAATTATGAAAAGTCAAGAGTTAATTAACTGGATCTGATTGTTCAACGTCTGAAAAAAATTAGGGCCCACATATATATGGATATTATGTCAATTACGAAATAGATTTAATTTGAGAATCAGAGATTTTAATTTCTTCTGTTTTATTCAATATTATCTGTTGTAAGAAATCTATCCTCAGTATATCTCTTTATATCAAGAAAGTCGGACTACAAAAGATGCAAAAAAAAAAGAATGGTCTATTAGCACCACGCCTTAACCAACTGGGCCAAGGGACCAATTAGTTGGCTGGAAAATGGCCATTTTTTTGATCGCAGCCTCTCCGGGTCACGTGAATATACCATGATATATTCAAATACCCTAAAGTTTCACAAAACAGCCGGTCTAGTATAGTGGTTAGTACAGTTCGTTGTGGCCGAACAAACCCAGGTTCGATTCCTGGGACAGGCAATTTTTTTTTCATTCTTTGTCTTCTGGTTATAGGTATACGTTTCAACGATGTCAATGACACTTTAAATTCCACGAATTTTGTATTTCTTTTTATTTTTTATAATTTAATTTTTGCATCAAGTCATGAGCATTTAAGTCAGGTTTAACTAAAATAAGAGAATATTTCGAGAGTTAAAAGTACTACTTTCATTGGATTGCAATATACTGGTACCTTGCGTCATGTATAGACTGTTACAAATTGTTTGACTTACCTGGTACTATCATTATGTGCAACAATCATGATTTCATCTTTATCTATTGATTGTTGAACGAAAAATTGATCTGAATATGTCAATTGTCATAATATATGTCATCTAAGTAGTTAATATAAATATGTGATATTAATTGTTTAAAGTAATCTTCGGATCTATATACGATATAGATTTTTATGGCTGCAAATGTGAACAAAATAAAATCATAAATTGCGAGTCAACGAACCAATATTCTTTAAGTATTTCTATTCATTTCTTTGAATTTTACCTCTTTCACTTATTGCAACCATTTTCATATATCAATTGATCTTTCTCAATATGAATTTGCAACCAAAATTTACAGTGTGTGAAAACTATTAGTCATCTATTACCTAAACAAGAACTTTTGAATTCGCCAACTCTCCTGGGCGCCAAATCTCGGACTTCTAAACTGCAAAATTCCAGGTTTCAATCATGCCACATTTTCACTTTTATTAAAGACTCAATATTTCGAAACGCAATTTTGTTTGTTGTTATGGCTTAGTCTGGCATCGTCGTAAATTAGAGGCTTTCTTAAACAGCATTGTTGATCCCCGCTTATTCCGTATTGATGCTTTTTGGGCGGGCTTTTGATCATCAGGCACGATCGTGCTAGACCCCGGATTGAATGATGTCATAGCAATTCTGCATAAAGCTGCCCAGATTATGGTTATTAGCCTTGAATTAGCTGAATTTTGACTAATCGGGAATCCTAAAGTTAATTACAATAGTTACTATGTAGTAGATACACTCCACCACATCTACGCGAAATTTTTACCACATATGTCAACCAGTCTATTTATTGTTAGCAAACAAAATATACAATAACTTTTCTCAGAACCCTTGCATCCTAACCAAGATTAACGATTAACGTTGTTCACATATTACTTTTGCAGTTTAAATGTATATGTAGTAAGGGTACCTTTATGCAAAAATCGGTACTGTTATAATAATTATTTGACAAAACAAAACCTTGTTAAGATAGCAAACTTAAATCAAGGACGTGAGTTTGATTTTTTTTTTTTTTTTGGTTCTCTTTTACTATTATGACGTTTGAGTAATTTCTGTCTTGTCCTGATTTTTTTGATGATTGAAGATGTCACATGGAACTTAATCAAAATCTTTCATGTTGAAAATTGATTTCATGAATTCTTCGGTGTCGTTGGAAATCCTGAGAAATCAAGAAAAGTATCTTCAATGTTAACAAACAACAAAGAGAACTCTAATCTTAAAAGGTAAAATACAATAGTATTGCCATATAATTAATCGTACAATACTATAATATTGTGAAATAAATGGTCAGACAAAGAAACCACAAAAACTTTCATTTGGCAACTAGCTTACGTTGTTTGTCTTTTTTACTGTGCAATTTTAAAGTTTACAGAATCAATGGGTGCAAGTGTGTCCTCTTCTCATCATATAGCGAAGTAAAATTAATAATATTTAGAAAATACAGCAAAATCACTCATCAATTTTTCAGTTTGTAAAAGAAATATAATAGCCATATTAAAACAGTTGCGAGATTATATTTTCTGTAAATAGAAATAAGTCACTTGAGAAAACGTTTGTGATATATCTAGGGATTAAATCTTGAATGATTGTGAAAATGCAAATTATCATGAGAAAATTAGAGAAAGTAATTCTATGGGAAAAACCAGATATGGAAAAGAATAAGTAAATTCTAATTTCCTATGAACTAGTTGTGTAGACCTGCCTTGCGACCTGAGGGCTAGCTAGTTTATGGCTACGTATCTTTAACATGTTAAATGCCAACTGTCTAAACTATGGAGTTCACTTCAAGTGTACAGAAGAGGTTCATAACATTCATATTATTTTTACATTAATTGCAATTAATCTTAAAATTTTTAATTGGTGCTTTCCAAAGTTATTTATTCCACGACATAAAATTACCATAAATATTTAAATAAATCACTTTAACGACTCATATAGCCAGCAATAGAAAATTATAAAGTTTATCTAGTGAATTTATTATGGAGTTATGTGGTTCTCTAAAGGTAGTATGTTTGAATAGTCAAAGCCACTTTTCAAGAAAATGGTCCCTTGGCCCAGTTGGTTAAGGCGTGGTGCTAATAACGCCAAGATCAGCAGTTCGATCCTGCTAGGGACCATTTTTTTAACAACTTCATCTCGTGGGTCCGCCACAAACAGACCGACACTAAACGTTTCAGATTCTGTAAATGAACAATACAAAAGTTTTTAAATATCACCGATTAACGCAAAGAAGGCGGGAAAAGCTTCCTACATTTTTCCACTACATAGAAATGTTGGGATATGTCGTCTAAAGATTCTTAAAGGAAACATCTAATTTTATGAACAGCATAAAATATTGCAAGGAATCAAGATGGAATGCAGGTTAAGAATCCCAATAAAGATCGACATGTTCGATTTTGGTTGCCTTCATCATATTATTTCATGGAGCCATGCAACACATCATTTTGAATTTCCCCATTCGTGCTTGTTGACGATTTCAGGGGTCTTGACAGAAGTGCGGAAATAGATAACAATAGAAAAAAAAGTTACTAGTTAAGGCACTTCCAGTTTCAACTTGGCAATTTTATGGTAAAAACCTGTAAAATTTTGTTGTTGAGGCAGAGAGTACAGAGAGGTGGAGTGAGGAGTGGTCTATTGCCCGTTTTTAGGACGGATTTATTACGAAAATAGGCAGCGCCTCAGCAAGCAAAATAATCTATGCAGGTTGAAAAATGTGGAAATTATAAATTGAATGCATTACAACTCGGATATGGAGATAACTACCCCATTAATTCAATTCAATTGGAAGTATATCGGTAATATGGAAATATCCCCTATTGAAAATTGATTTTGGATACAACCAAAGAAAAAAGAAAGCCTCAAGTTAAAAGGTTAGTTGGGATTTGTTCAATTAATCTTAGGTGGTGTCAAGTTATTCACATTAATTAATTTTATTGTAGATCTGGCATAACAGTTACTCGTATCTTTGTAAACATTTCTGCGAAGCATTGGAAGCATTTCACCAAGATAAGACAAATGCGACCACATTAGGGCCTAGATTTTTCAATGTACGCAGGATCTTCCAGTGTCGCAGAAGTTCACAATATTCCAATGCTTAAAATTTTTGGATAGTAAGATCTTTCAGTATGCAATGTAAGGTAGCCACATATCCATAACCTCAGCAACCAACATGTAGGAGTATCATCAGATAATATAAGCATTCAGTTTTTGGTATATCTAATCTTCTAGCATAAAAATAATTGATGAAAAAAGCCAAGATAGAAGTACATTTGATCAATTGACAGAAGGCATTTTGATGATACTAATTCCCATATGGATGGCACCATTTCTGTTGCATTAGTCCCTTTTGCAACTTTTGGTGCCGTAGTGGCTCTCTTTCCCAAATATACAGGAAAGTTTTCCATGAAAATCTACAAGGCTAATGCAGTATTCTGCACCACCATTCGAGGGTTTAAGCAAATATAGGAGGCAAACCTGTTTAAAAATGTTCAAATAAGTTCTGTCGCAGTAGCCATTAATATCTGCGCCTGATTACGTGTGAAATATCAACTTATACACCCTAAGCCAAAATTCTGCGCCATTGAATGCCAAGGGCGTAAAGACTGACTTGTCCAATTAGCAAATTGTCAAATTCTTGACACTAAAGAATTGACACTATAATCAGTGGGGCGGGAAGTTGAAAACTTTCCGGCACCGGAATCAGTGCTCAAATCCCTACCTAGAGTAAACACGATACTGGTAATGTCCGTTCGTGCATTTAGTCGTGCAGAGCATGTGCCTTCGAAGCTAACCTGTAAAAAAGCTTTTTTTTTTTTTAAATTATTTCACCAAGCGAACCATCCCCAGAAAACTATGGTCAATTGAGTCGCAATTGTTTTACAAACCAGATTAGAATACGAAATCCAACATAGCACATCGTTCTAATTGGCTTTGTATTGAAAAATCAATTGATTAATTGATCTATTAAAACTACACTCCGGATATTGAAAGAGTCGCTACCTCCTATAATAATAGTCATCGCCAACGGTCATTGGTCCGTCAAGTGCGGCTCGGTCGATGCGATAACATAAAAAATAAATGTTTCCAGTCTAACAAATTAAGGTTAGGAAAAAAAAAAAATAAAATAAAAAAAAATAACTTTCAAAATTTTCAGCTTTTACCAATCAAATAATCACATTGGAGCAAGAACTTTGGACCACCCCTAAATGTATACATGCTTAAAGACATTATAGTTAACATTTTTTAATCTCTTGCTACAGGACGCTTATATAATATAATAGTGCAGTGTGACTGACCTTTGGCTTCCAATTTTGTATGTGTCTATCTTGGAACCCCAAAACTCCATTCTGGACTTAATATATAGCCGTTGTGCTGTCCCGTAATTTTTTCCTGCCCATAACTCTCAACCATACTTTTTTACATCTCAATATACATCCATTTTGCTGCTGATCACCCCCAAAAGAAATTTCGTGAGAATTATTTATCTATACATTTTTGTCAACCATTTGAAAAGCTATAATAATCCACCAGTCACATCTCCCGCCACCCTTTAAAACCATTTCACCAATCTAATAGGTTACACACCACATATGAAAGTAACCCGACTTCGTTATTATTAATATCCATTGCATCCTACCATCTTCGGTAAACTTCCTGAACAGAAAAACATTCCAATCAGCCTATTTTTTGGCAGTTTTAAAACATACCCCATTCCACATACACTAATATGAACGACTACGGTGGCTTGGGTATATTAGTAGAAGAAAAGGAGCTCAGTGCTCTACCGAATACTTGGAATTCTGGGGTTAAATCTGAACCTATTGTTCCTCCTAGTCCACAACCACTGTCTAGATCTAGCAGTATGAATAAAATCAATACTGTTGAAATTGAACAAACTATCGAACATGATGAAGATCCTTTATATGTCCCCTTTGATCTGAATGAAGAAAGCTTACTCCCTCCATTACCTAGTGAAGAAGATGATATGGAAGTTAAGTCACTTACAACCACTGGTAATTCTCCAGCAGTTGTAAATAACAATCCAAGATTTCAACATCTAGTAGATGATATGGAATCTGCCTCGACCATAAATTCCACTGGATCTAGAATTTCTAGAATTTCTAGAGATGAAACCAATCCAACCGAACTTTCAGAACTTTTTCTTGATAACCCATCATTTTTGAATTACGAATTAGATTCTCCTAGTCTTACTTTTGACGCTAAGTTTCAAGCTTTTCCTTCGATACCAGTCACAACAGCTCCAAAGGATACCCTACCTGCATCATCCACCAGTAATACCTCCCCAATAAAGAGACTTAAAAGCCTCAAAAAGGGAATACGGAAGTTGTCTTTAGGAGGATCTCATAGCTCCAACAATATTACCGTTCAACGCCCAAACTTGTATCCATTACAAACTGCTAATAATGAAGATTCTATTTCCCCAACAACTGCTACTCATCATTCATCAAATTCATCTACATCCTCAGCTTCAAGCTACACTTCATCTCTTAACCCTACTTCCACTCATCTCCCAGTTACAACCATTAGCTATAAACCTTCAAGATCTAGAACTTTATCAAACTCAGCACTTTTGACTCCATTAACCCCTCCGCTTACATCTCCAATCATCACTCTTTCTGATAACTTGAACACATCCAAAAAGACTTTATCAAATTTAGAACAAACTTATTTTGATAATCTTAATTCTAGATTTACTAATTCAATGCTGTTGAAAGATGAAGAATCTGGAAGTAACAATACTTCAAGAGTTCCATCTAGTGCATCTACATCCACTATTGCTAGAGATAGAATTTCTTCGATTTCTGAATTACAAAGTGTCGAAGAACTTCTCAAGTATGCTGAATATATTAAACAACAAAAGAAATCTATTTCTGATGCTTTTGAACATACCAGAAACCATTTATCCGAAAGTGGATGGTGTTCAGAACATGATATGAACAGTTTACAATTGCAACAAGATTCTCAAATGAGTCAACTTGATACTAAACTTTTACAAATCGAAGAAAGATTAACCAGTGTTCCAAAGAAAAGAATTGGCCTGGAAACTGAAGAAATCCCTGCTAGTCCAAGTCTTAAAACTTTGGAAAGTAGATGTTTTTCTTTTGCTGATTTAGCTACTTAAAAATTTTTTAACTAATGTAGTGATACAATTATCACTTTACGAATACGCTCCTTACGATTTACTTCTTATATAATTAATATTTGGGATTGAATAGGCAATCAATTATAGAGTTTTTTTTTTATATCCGATAGAATCATAAAAATAAAATCACAAAATAAAAGAACAAGTAGATTCAAGTAGTAGAACAAAATTAACAAAATGAAAAAAATCACTGAAGATCCAAAGAGGCTGGCAATAATAAGAAAATTTATTCAGTTTACGATATCCCTTTTGGGTATTATATTTTATGAATGTAATTTTTTTTTCTGACCTGCAAGTAGTTAAGAAAAGGACAATTTTTCAGCTAAATTATGTTGGAGTTCTACTAGTGCCAATGCTAATCGTGAACATCAATTACGGTTGTCACTAGCTCCAAACCAAAAGTAGCAACCATATTAGCCTAATACCCTCCAAAACTACTAACCCCTTACAACGTCGATCATCACTGTTTGGGGATGGTTATAACGATCTCGCTACCTTGGCGAGCTAAAGTGGGGTTTTGGAGGTGGGGTATGCTTCAGAAATCACAACCAGGGAAGTTACCAGTCATATTAGCATGTTCACACCATAGTTTAATACTTTGAATGTCCATATGCATATATCCTGGTCCCCTCATGATTATAGGGTGAATAACTACGTTGTTTATTATTATTACTTGACAACTAATTAAGCTGTTAAAAATATGCGGCATCCCTATCAGGATCATAGTATAGTGGAAATAAGATGTAACTTTCCACCCCTAAATAGGGGGGTTTAGACAGGAAAAAGAATACTTAACCAATCAGCAACTATCAATTAGCAGTATGTAGCAACTATACGAGTCAGAGAACTATCAAACAACACACCAGCCACGACAGAAGCTTAGAATGTAACCTATCCATACTAAATTTAGATTAATAATTAATAGCGTGTGGCTGGTAAAGGATTGTTGAAAAAGTCCACAAATACTGCTCCTTTTTTTTTGGGAACACTGGTGTAAAAAGTCCTGTACCTTACTGGCCTATACATTTGATCCAGACTTTTGCTGGAGATGTAGTAAATTCGGAAGGATGGTGGTCACAACACGACCTATTATTACTATAAGGGTATTTTTCTGTAGAGACATGCATGACAGATAGTACAATAGCCAGGGCCACTTATTTCGGTTATGACCGACTGAAATACAGCAAGTCTAGAACATATTACATATTTACTAGCCTCTAAGAAGATTGTTCCGTATATCTTGGGTTAATACCACTGACTTCCTCGTTACTATTAAATATGATGCATCTATAACGCAACCTTTTCTATTTCTAATGAAACTTTTCACTTGCTGACTAAGCTATCCATTAACCCTTTAAACCTTGTGGGTGTACCTAGTAGTCTCCACAACAGTTAACCTGCAAATTACTTTTTGATGGATCTTTTAGTACATATGCATCATAATTATAAACATGAAATTTAGCCCCAGTCAGTTCATATTGTATCCTTCAAGTATTGATTTATTCAAATTAATGGGATGTGCTATTTGATACTTACAAATCTATTATCCACACCATTTTTGATCATATTGTAATTGTTGAATTATGTGATTCAAATATTTATGAGACTACCTTCTACGTGTAACTTTCTTGATTTTTGCATATGAATCCAATAAATTAGATTTTCTCAGTACTACTAGGGACCATGTGTAATCTGTAAACTACCCGTTTTAAAGGCATACGCTGTGCATGGAGTCACGAGGTAACTAAGTGAAGTTGGTTGCTTAATGTATTTTGCTTTGAATATGTAACTTAGTGCTTTTTGTTTTGGTTTGTTCAACTAAAACATCATTAATTACTTGCATAATATGCACATCTAACTAATTTTTACCTTAATTACCTGCACAACTTGGCGAATTATAGGATGAGCCCTCAACTCAACTCCTACAAAAAGCCGTCCAGTGACAGATAGGCCTTTTGGAGGAGACTTCTATAAGCCAAAAATCTTAAGGACTACCCATTGGACCCTTTCTTCTCTGTGTTGCATTCGATATATTCAATTATTCTTTGTTGGTTCTTCTTTATGTCAAATCCATCTCTTTCACAAGCGCGATTTTGGTTAGGTAAGCACTGCCAAATAAATCAGACTAAACAACTATTTCTTTCGTTACCTATGTTACCGCTCTATTTACTATTTACTTTGCTTGATTTCAATATTGTTTCAAAACTGTTTCAGTTTCAGAACAGGTCAAGATCATTTCGGAATGTTTTTTTTTTTTTTTACATAAAAAACTTTATTACCTATTATGCTGGTATAAGCCTCAACTCGTATATAGATTAGGCATCTCTGCATATGGAGTTCTCTTTATCATCATCAGACCATATAAATAATCTAAACAGCAATGTACCTTTCCTTAACCAAAATAAACTATTCATATGTGTTGAATTACTCGTTTTACATTGAAAGTTTCATCAGGTCTTGTTTATATAAATTAAATTAGCATATTACCTATATAACTGTATGAACCTTAACATGGCTTAGCAGTATATGATTTTTGTAAATTCATTTGTCCAAATAAGACTAAGTCAAAGTTACTAGTAAGTAGCTTCTTGAACCACTTATGCAAAAGACCTTGTATTCTATAATTGATGGTCCTATGAAATGTGACTATTTTTTGCAGCAACCAACGGTTGCGAAAAGTACTCTATAAAATGCTATTTTCCCAATACACTAGTAGCGAACGAAGTAACTCCTATAAATAGAAGTAAGGTAGGTCAAACACATCCCCTCCATATTATATATTTCATTCACTTATTTCCCATTTGATTTTGGTACACTTCATTATTTTTTTTTTATTCTAATGTGGCTTGTTAAAAGACTGTTATGAATTTCACTTAATGAACAAGCCACTAATCCAGAGGCTTCAATCAGTTGATTCCTTAGGTGGGTCTCGCCTTGATTTATATTTCTCAATCAACTCTTCGTGCTTTCTCTTCTTGGCACCTGCCCCAACCAGCTTTTTATGGCGCCTACTTGTAAGATGAATATTCCAACTTTCTGTACCCACAGTCACCAATGGTTGACCTTCCTTATCTTTACAATATTCGCAAGTATAATGCTTCCAGTTAGATTCAGATCCGATTTCTTTGTTACTTTTGATTTCCCCTGTAAGTAAATGTTGTAATCTTTCAGGAGTTTGAGGTTCCTTGACGCTTGCTGGTCCAGTTTCTAAGAATTGTTTAGAAATAGCAATTCCTACATCATCAACATTCTCTTTCCATGTTGATAAATCAGTTGCATCCAAAACATACATCTTTCCTCCATATTTGTAACCAAATCTTTCCTCTTTCTTGAGTTCAACACCCAATAATTTTTTGATCCATTTAACTTGATACTTGGCATATTGACGAGTCCTAATTTTCATCCTTTCTACTCCAACTTTGAAGAGATCATTATTCTCTTTATTTTCAAGCCAAGGTAAAAATTCTTTGAAGCCTATTACTTGCCAAATTCCTCGGGTAAAGTCGGGATGCGGGTCTAGTGATAGGTATTCTTTATACATTTGATTAACTTCATCAATTCCTCCACTCTCCATCATTTTATCAACTCTGGTGTCTAATCTAGGTATAAGAATTTCTGTATCAGAATAAACCCAGAAAAATAATGTATTATATCTCAAAGAAGAATCTTCAAGTTCATCAAGTTTTTGTTCATGATATAATTTGGAAGGAATCTCACCAGTAGTATAGTAGATTTCCAATGCTCTTCTTAATTTACGTTTATCATTAGGGTGAAATTTTTGTGCTATGAGTGGATCAATCTCTGTAAGTGTTGAGAATAGTTGTGTTACAGGTCCATCAAGGATAACTGATTGTTCTTCAGTGAGTTTGGATAAGTCAGGTCTTTCGGATTCTTCTTCAGCTTGAGCCACTGTTTTGTTGTTGAAGAGTAATGTTTGTAGGTAGTAATGGGTACCTCCAATTACTATTGGGACTTTTCCTCTATCATGAATGTCGCAAATAGCATCTCCCGCTTCTTGTGCGAATCTGTGAATATAATATTCTTCATTCCAATTGACATGATCCATTACATGATGTGGCACACCCTCACGCTCTTCCATAGGATGTTTGTTGGTGATATTATCAAGGTATTTATAGACTTGCATGGAGTCTGCATTGATGATTTCACCATTGATTGCCTTGGCAAGATCTATACTAAACTAGAAATTAGTTCTTTGCACCTAGTAATTGTTGTGATCATTTTAAATCTATCTATCTGGAGCAATTGATATCTTGACTAGTGAATAAATATGAGTGGTATATTTTCCAATTCTTTTATAACAATTTATCCCTCATATTAGGTATCCAAGATATATGATCTGATCAATAGACAGCAAATCATCCTCCTATAGTCAACATCCTCATTCATGATGTAAGCGTCACTTATTGGTGCATCCTGATCTGTCTCTGATGGTCATATCATATGGTAACTAATATACTGAATAGCTCAACTGATAGATACATGAAGTCACTGTATTATGAATATTATACGTACTTGAGACTTCCCCACTCCCGTGGTTCCCACTATACTTATAATGTTCTTCTTAGGCTTTGTCATAACCCTGTTTTTTAAATACCTTAAATACCTGCCTATCATATGCAATGGGAGTAGCTGGAGATAGGGATGATTAAGATGAACCAAAATTGAACCGCGCACGCAAAGTTAGTATTGACTGAAAGAATACTAATGGTTGGTGATAATGGGAGATACTAAATGGACAATTGACATTTGTTACCTTTATCTGCAGCTGGATTAATATAGAATATTTGAGCAAATATTCTAATAATAAAGATTCGAAAATTAACAGCCATATACTACAACTGACTTCTTTACTAATAGTATAATCATTTTGCTAGTTTCAGTTTTTTGAAGAGTGTGTAACTATTACCGTGTTTTACTCCTTTAGTTATTGATTCTATATGTTATTTGAAGGCTTTCGGCTAGTTCTGTTTCTTTAATCACCATCCACCAGGTGATACACTCCCGTCACTACCTCTCCTGTTATATTGAGGAGCGTTACCCTGTAATTCCGTTTCCAACTCTCTACCTTCGATTCTTCTTCTATACAAGAAGTCGTCACATTCTTTCAATACACCAGTCCCCTTTTGAAAAAAGTCATTATAGAATTTGTTTCCTTCATTCAAATTGGAAATAATATCCAAGTATTTAGAGTATGCTGATTTTAAGGTTTGAAGAGCTGCTTCACGATTTCTTTGTGATTCACTGATAGTAATATTGAACTCATTAATATACCTTCTATTCAAGGCATCAATTTCATTTTCCAAGTTGATTTGCTCGCTTTTCAAGAAATCAAGACTCTTTGATTCTTCATTGAAAATACTCAAATGATCTTCATACACTCCTTCAAAATCCCGTTCTTCAACACTCTTCTTCGATTTGTATGCTTCAATAATTCTCAGTAATATTGGATTTTCCCTTGCTTTAATCTCCACATTTTTAACCAATTCTTTTCCTGACTCTTTTAATTTTCTGGATTCTTCAATTCCTGATTTGATATCATTCACAATGGAAGTGAGATTGGAGTCAAACTGAGTGTAATTTGCACTCGGAATGAATTTGACAAGCGATTCGTACCCTCCCACGAATATTTCCAAGTAATGCTTAATATCCTGATATTTAGAAGCTACCAATTTATCTCCAGCGACTGCTTGACCTAGATACATCGCCATTTTATTTAATTTTTCATAAAGACTAGCACCAGCTATCTCGCTAGAAGGTCTTGTCCAACGCTCAGTACCATGTCTTAATTTTAATGTTTGATCTTCTTGAGATTCCAATGCAAGTCTATTTTGACATTCTCCCAATAAATCTTTACTCTGGCGCGCAATAGAAGCAATTTCTCCAATATATTCTTCGATGGTTGTGGGACCACCTAAATCGATTATTTCTCGGGAATTTTGGATGATCAGTTCTGGTAAACCTTCTGGATGTTGTAAAGAATCTATTGAAGCTGGTAAATTACGATCAGTAAGAAATTGAACCATGATTTTATGAAGACTCATGACTGGGTCAGAAAATCTTTCTTTTATATAGGAATCGATTCTTTCTCTGAATGCTTGTGAAACTTGAATGATGACGAAAGGAAGTAAGTCTTCAAATAAAGGATTGATTGGTTCATTAAATTCTTCAATCAATGGTTTAACCATTGGTGTACCCACTATTGGTTTTAAATCTTTTTCACCAGGAACAATCTTTAAATAAATAAGGTCATTATCCTTTTCTGCTACTTTCAATGTAGATTCAATGGTATCGACTAGACCCTGTAAATCTTCAATTACTAAGGAACTGACATACTTTTTCAGTTTCAATGCAAGAGATACACTTCCAGATGCCGCTCTTAATGCACTTACTTGCTCTCCGTAATGGAAAGAGTCTTGATATCCCATAGAAGCACGGAAATAAGCAGCACCTTTAAAATGGAATTTTTTCACTGTGAAATGGTTAATCCACTCTAACTTGATATATTCTGAGGAATTACCAAAAGATAATGCTTGATTATAATAATCAGATGTTTGTATTGACAATTTTGCAATGACCGAATCTTTAAGTTTACCATTAAGCACAGCTTTTTGCCATACCATTTCTTGCGCTTGGGCCAACATTAACCATTTCAAAGATTGTATGGTATCGATACCCAAATCAGCTGGAGCCACCAATCCCGTAGTAATTTCGCTGATTATCTGTTCGAAACATCCAGCCGATTTCAGGAACATCGCACATGCATTCTTCAAACCTTCATCAGTGTGACGTGATTCTTTCAATGCTAATTGAGAGTACAGACTACCCAATTGAAACAACACATTCAATTGTTCGATTTCGAATGAACGGGTCTTGATAGGACCACTGGGACCATATGTAAGCGTACCATACCAGGCGAATTCCACACTATCTGGAGGGAACTTTTTCTTGATGAGTTGTAGATGCTGATAGTATTGTTTGAGATTAGTTACATCCTTTTGGGTGACTTGATCGTTCTGAAGGGATGCAATACTGTTCCGAAGACTGGTAATTGTGGAAAGGTCATTTTGAAAAGTTGAAGGGGTTTGAAAGTAATCCCGTTGGATGACTTGAGAAAGTTCGTTGCCAAGATCAATGGGTCTGACTTGACGAAGAGGAATAGAAAGAAGATTCATCTTGGTAATAACCAAAAGGTACCAAAGGGCTGAAGAGTGTGCTTTTGGTACTCCTGTGTATGAAGTTAGGTGAACCCTTTGGAGCCTTACCTTTTTTATCAATTGATGAAGCTAAAAGCTGCTCTTGTTTGTCTGTGATAAAGATAGTGATAGTGGCAAGTGACTAGGCTGCGAATCATATGTACAGTACCAAATGGAACTAGAGATAAAGCTAATAGTAGAACACGACTTACGATAGTATTTATTAATAGCAAGGTTACGATAAGACAAGTCACCGAATCGAATTATACCGTATTTACAGTTTGATGGTTGTAATAAATATTATTAGTCTATAATGCCTTTTTATAGGTAGTCTACCACACATATTATACATATTATACATATTATACACAAGTGAAGAGTGAGTGTTTGAAATTTCACTGATTCTGACCATCATTTCACCCGATTCAATAGAATATTCGTTAATTGACCTGCTAGCTCAGTGATGTACTCCGTTAGATGGTACTCTTCTGTTTCTGATTTTATCCTCGATCCTGTGCTCTACCTGCACTAAATTGTCCACCATTTCCTGTAACTTGGTTGTTCTTTCTGTAATAATTTTCTCTTCTTCTTGTGCCAAATGATAATCGATTTCGTATTCGATTTCAGCCTCGACAACTTCATAAAACACTTGATATATTTGATCTATAAGCAGTTCCTTTTCCTTTTCAAACGCTGCGAAATCTGTGTTTTTATGAAGTAACTTTTCTTGAGCCACAGCTCTATTGTGATATTCGTGAAGTTGAGAAATAGCTCTTTCAGCTGCATTAAATGTGTTGGATAATCCTGCTGGTTTTCCCACTGAAGAATGCAACTTATTGGTATCCATAGCACCAAGTTCTTTTGCAATCTCTGTAGTCACTTTATCATGGATTTCTTCGTCCAAATCTTCTACCAAATTACCTTTGAACGATTCATCCTGGTACTTTCGATAGTCTGACTTTACTATGGCTACCAATTCTTCCTGAATAAGTTTACCAAGGTGACTTGGTGGTACAGGGATGCCTTCCAAACGCTTTGGATTGGGAATATTAAGTCCTCTTTGAACCACTTCTGATCTTCTCAACTTGGCCTTTTCTTCGCCAATCTGTCTCAATAACTCAAGGTTCCTTAATCTTTCTCCAGTGTCAGTTGACACAGTATCTTCTTCGGTATCGAGCTTCAAATCGTCTTCACCAGCTTCAAATTTAGGAATCACCACACCATGTTCACGAACTGGTTTAGGAAGCTGTTCAAAACGGGCTTTTAATAAATTGGCAATCGATGAAGTCCCGGATGATTTTTTTGGTTTAGCCAGGGTGTTGGTTTCTGTTCTGGCTTTAGTTTCAACAGTAAAGCTCAGTGTTTGCTCATTCAATAAGCTTGACTTGACAGCTTGCTTTGCAATGAGGTCTCTGGCCTTAATGGCTATCACTTCATCTAAATCCTGGTGATCCTCATTGGCTGAGTCTGGAGCAGGAAGATCTAACTTACGCTTCTTTAAATTATCTCTTTCATAATCGTTATATAACTCAGCAGCTGCTTCGATTTCCCTTTTGTTTTCTTTGACTAATCTTTCAGAATCCAGTTTTTGTTTCTTCTTGTCTTTCTTGTGCTTGTCATCGACTTCGGTCATATTCATACCGTGTTTGGATACTTCTTTACTAAACTTGGTCTTTTGAAGGTCATTTTCGGCAGTTTCTTCACTTACATCGTAAAGACCTGCTTGTGGGGTACGTTCTTGAGGAATGTCATCGTTGTAATCGAATTCTCTCTTCTTCTTTCTACTTTCAAGGCTGATATTTATACCTGCAGCCTTCAACTCACGTCTTTTCTGTAACAAAGCAATTCTTTTACTTTCTTCAAGCATCCGTTCTCTGGACTTTCTCTTGGCCTTTTTACCTTGAGTATTGGCAAGTCTGGCTTTGGCTTCTGCAAGCATTTCAAGTTCATCTTCATCCATATCATCTTGATCGGGCCTAGCAGGTTTACTTTCAGGATTAACGTTTATATCCCCGATTTGAGGACCTGACGAAGGCATGGCTTCAATACCCGGACCACTGAGTCCTAAACCGTCATCATCTTCATTATCTTCACCACCTAAAGCTCCATCTAATAATCTCTGATACCTTTCTACCACCTGGGTAGCAGTGCGGCCCATTACAGGAGCTATGGTACGCCATTGATTAGGTATCAGCTTGGCCAAACTCAATAACTTATCATCTTCTTCTTTGGTCCATTCTTCTCGGCTAGCACTAGGATTTAGCCATTCATTCCATCTAGCTTTAGCTTGTTTGGCCAGTTTCTTGGTAAGTAACAGCGCAACTCTGGACCATTGGTTTAATCCATATTTGGACACTCCCGCCTTGAGAATTTGATCTTCAATGTTGGTCCATGCCCCTCCTTTAACATAGATCGGTGGACCCATTGTAATCCAGATAAGATATGGCTGTGAACACTTATTTTTTTTTTTTTTTTTTGGCTAGTCCCTCACTAATGAAATTATGGGGCCAAAAATGCTTGTTTGAAATATCACAGTCTCACTAATTAGTACCGTGAAATCTCACAAAACGTCCATCTCCGCTTTTCTCAAGGATAAGAGAATCTCCTAAATTGGAAAACATCTCAACCTATTCGTAAGACTAAATCTCATACTCATTCACCATTAAAAGCCGCTAGATTCATCCGTTCACAGTATATATTGGAATAACCGTGGGATTGGAGTTTCTTCTAATTTTTTTTTGGGGATTAATATATATATAAATATATATATTTTCCATCTAAGTATTCGATCTCACTCGATCTTTCGATACCCGTCTGCTGTTTTAACACTCACTCTCACGGGTACAACCACGGACCTACGGTATTAAATCACAAGAAATAACCATCAATTTTAGGGTCCAACAAAAATTGAAAACAAGACAGAAAGATCACCGACATCTACCAACCAAAGATTACCACCACTACACCTACACCTAACTCAACTCACTTACAGAGATTCACAGACACACAACCCATTCATCTAAGTCATCATATATCTATATCATATTGAATAATGTTTATTCACTCCAAGCATCAAAAGCTCATTCTCCAGTGTTACCCAGCGGGGAAGAGTACTGATAAGAAACCCAATCCTTCAGAACTCTCGTATCTTCTCTACTATGCTTCTACAAGAAGAGTTAAATTAGAGAAGGTTGCCAACTTCTTGGAGAAAAAGAACGCTTCCGATGTTAATCGGAATCGGACTGGTAATCTTCAAGTCACTTGTGCCATTCTTTCAGCATTAATTGAAAAATGTGCTGATGATTTAAACGTGTTTGCTTCTAATGTTTGCAGAATCCTTAAGCTGATTGCCATTCTTGAAGATTTAGGATTATCTAAAAGTGTTTTAAAGACCTATGGAGTTTTATGTCAATACTTAGATGGTACTTTACTGGCTGGTGATCGAGAATTCATGGGATTGTTCTCTTCTTTATCTGAATCTTTAATTAATATTGGTATCATCAATTCCCATTCTAAGAACCTTCATCAATTGGAATGGAAAATGAGTGCATTGATGGCTTCAAGACATCTTTCTAAGTGCATAGGACATGATCCAAAATATGCTAAGAAGTTCTTTAGTCTCTCAATTCCTCTTTATATCAAAACTATTCATGCTGCTCATAATCATGATGCTTTGGTTTCAAGATTGAATACAAGTGTTATTGTTGATCTTAATGGTGAACGTCTTTCTAAGGTTGCATCCGCTAAACAAAGCACTGAAATCTACAGAAATATTGATGAAGATTATGAAAATGATAGTTTAACTCCAACAGATATCACTGAAGAAGCTTTCAGAGGTATCAAAACCATTTTTAATACTTCATCAACCACTCAAATATCTGCTGCTACTGAAGCAGTCATTACTGCTGGTCACGAATCTAATTCTGATGAAAGATGGTCTACTATTTTTTTGGAAATGTGTGCTACTTGGATTCCAGTTCAATTAAGGTTTATTTGTTTGGGAACTCTTCTTTCCAAACTTACTGAAATTTCCAATACTGCAAATGCATCAAATCCAATGTATGATATGCAAAGTCAATATGCCAACTCTATTCTTGGCTTGGTGTCTTCAGATATCAACATGATTGGTCTTTCTATTTCTGACGTCATTCAACAAATCTTATCTTTACAATCAGATTTGCTTATTCATCAATCTAGCTTCCTTAGATCTGATGATGTCAGTAGATTATCTAAGGTTTATTCCAATGCTATTTGCAATTTATCCACTCATATTTATTACTTTGATCAAATTCCTGATTCGATTCAAGAAATCTTAATTAAGATTGATTCTGTTTTGGAATACTCATTCTTAGAGTTTGATGAAGCTAGAAAAGTCAGAGTTTCTGGTGATAATATTCATAGATTAATTGTAACTTTGTTTGGAAATGTTTCCACCATGTTTGGACGCTTGAAACAAAATAATAGTACAATTAGTCGTAACCATGTTAATTTGGAACATTGGGATATAAGTTTGGCTATTTTGGCTCCAGAAGCTGAATTTGGTATTGATGGTAAACAATCATCTTTATCCATTTCTCAAAAAAATGATATTCAAAGGAAATATTTGAAGGTATTCCGTAGTTTCCTAAAGAATGAATTGGCTCCTGAAAAATTAGAATCCAGAGAAAGTAGTGAACGTCCTAATTCCAACTATAGTTTGTCTAGAAGTGGTTCAATTGTTCGTCAACCAGTCAATATGCATGATGACCAAAAGAATTTGGCTATCCCTGATACCAATCAATATATTACTATTAGTGATAACTTTATCAGTCATTTCTTGAGCTATGTTGATAAATTTTTTGGTACTAGTGACTATCCAAATATTGAAAATTCATTTCTTTTAAGTGAAATTATGAAGGATATGATTACTATTCTTGGTATCAACTTTGTTAGTAACTTTATTCCATTCTTTTATCACTGGATGTTCCAATTTACTAAGGTCGACAATTTCTCTCAAGCTACCAAATTCAAAGATAGTATTGGACATGTAATCATGTATCATTGTTTAATATCTTTGGATGAAATGTATCCAGATGAAATGGATGACTATGCTCGCTCTTCTCAATACTATTCGAATTTATTAAATGATATTCAATTTAGAAAGAATAACAATGTTTGGATTGATGGTATTGATGGAGAACCAACCAAGGAAGAACTTTTTGAAAATGCTAGATTGCATAGAGGTAATAAGGATGATGATGGAAGTCAAAGATTTGCAGTATCAAGAAAAATTTATCAAGAATTTGTCGCTGGAAATGCATTCACTTCTTCTTGGATTAATCCAAATAGACCATTGTTTATGAATGGTAAGGAAGATATTCCAATTCCACATAGTGGAGTTCAAAGTATCAATGGTACCATTGGAGCAAGTAATGGAAGATTATCACCAATTCATGATGATGATTCAAATGATCAAAATACCGTTAATTATTCATTCAGAAACCATTCAACTACCTTAGGTCTTGGTAACGCCAATGATATTTCTTCCATTCATTCAGAGCTTCATCATCATAAAGTTGTTGGTTTGACTACAGGAGGTAATGGAAATGTTTTGGGTAATGGAGGATTAACCGGTGCACTTTTCACTACTAATGAAATTGGGTCGATTGAACCAGAACAAAGGTTTTATAATCTACCAAAGGTATCCGACTTAAAGGATTCCATGATGGATCATAGATCACTTAGAAAACCAGCAAGTTATAATGAGACTTCATCTTCTGGACCAGGATCCATTCTTAATAAGCAGATTATTAGTACTGACGTGGATTCTATTTTGGGAGGTTTGGATAGTGATGATGACAATGAAATAATCGTATAATTATTAACAGTCATTGCAATTTTTTTTAAAAAGAAAAAGTGATGTGAATATTTAAGTGTTAGATACCATGACCATTAATCTTTATTTTTAAATAGTTGATGGTTCTTTTGTTCGTTGTAATATTTGATAATAAAAAGACCAACAAGGAGTTGGCAGAATAAACGTTTTGATAAATTTGCAGTAGATAAAACGAAAATGAAGACTATAAAGAAATTACATTGGGAAAGAATGGGTTTATCCTTGTTTGTTTAATTGCAAGAGGTTAAGTTATTAGTTGCTAGATAAATTGACATAAAAGATAGAATTCTGAAATGTCTTGGTAATTTAAAATATGTAATTTACTTATATGGTATTGGGTACTTTAAAAGTATCATTGATATTAGCTTATTCAGTTTGGTGACATATATGTTGAGAAAAATATCTTTGCCTATTGGTGGAAATATTCAACAGAAATTTCCAGGTAAATTCATCCGTGGTTCGCTTATAATCTCACGAGTGTTAGCCCAATTCGGTAAATTTCCTGATGATAAGAACGGACTGATAATAATAACCAGTAATATATATTTGACGTGACCAAAAAAAAATTTGGTGCCCATAATTAGTTCTGGACTGATGTATGGCCACTATTCTGGGTGTCTAATATGTGTTCCTCGCATGTGAAGTTTCTTACTTAAACTCGTCCTATCTTACTCCCATAACTCCTTCAATTAAAAGATAATTAAATTAACTGGTTATGAATATCACACCCGTCAAACTATCTCTTTTAGGTCAAAGCAACTGGTACAACTGGTACAACTGTAGATATGTGACTTTTCTTCCTACGACCGCACAACTTGCAACATGTATCGAAACCGAGATTACTTTTCTTATAAGATACGTCAATTGTGCACCACAACTGAAATAATTTGGCTAGACTAAATTCAATCGATGTTTTATCGTTTATGGTTGATAATAGCTAGCTAGATCCTCCAAATTCTATTTCCGGTCACTCTACATCTAGAACATCCATCTTGACGAGTCACTTTTATAGTTGTAACTGATTACTCCATTGACTCCATTCTCTACATTAGATTGGTTAGACACAATCTCATACACAATGCTTGTACGCAATCTCGTTCGTTCATTAATATTTATTACATAGACTACTCGTCGTCATCATCACCTCCTAAAGCTTCAAAGGCATTGAAAGTATTTGTTTGCTTGTCAGCTATAGCATCTCTTGGATCCACGGCCTTAGAGGATCCCAAATTCTTGTTATTTGGCTTGGCCTTGATGGTACCGGTACTAGCACCACCTTCCTTAATGAAGTCTCTGAAAGCTTGTCTGTCATCTTCATCTTCTGCACCGAAAGACTTCTTTGGCTTGCTGAAAGTGGCCCATCCATCTTCATCAACATGTTGTTCACCAATCTTTTTACGAAGTGGCTTGCCGCTAGATCTTGAGGCTCTTCTACGGTTCATGTGGTGGTAAGAACGTTCGTTACCGAATTCATCAATGTAGGTATCACCGTTAGTCCATTTCAGAGCCTTATACTTCTCTAATTCGGCAGCATTGTGTTCACGAACTTGTTCGATCATTTCGTTGAAAGCCTCCAAAATGCTTTCTTGGGGAACATATGCTTCTTCTCTAAGCTCAATCAATTGTTCTTCAGTGTATTTGGCCATTTTGGTGTCGATACCCGTTTACAGTGAATTGAAGATTTTTTAAAATAGTTAGTTGAACCCGCACACGACCTTTTGATAATTTAATTAAATTAAAGTAAATTAGATAAATACCAACTATAATTAGATGAGAATCGTCCCAGAGCTATTGAACCTAATTCTGGTATCACTGTAGAATATTTTGACTCGTTTTAGTAGGTTTTGTTTATATAGGTAAAACTGTCTGTATGCAGGATGTCCATCCCGATGAGATGATTTAGTTTATCAATAATTAATGAACCTAACTGGTAATACTAAACACATATAAAACAATACCATGCCTCTTGCTCACAACCTCAACAAGGTCACCAAAAATCTTTCCAAGGCCAGATCGGCTGGAGCTATGCATATCAAAGGTAGAAAGTTCAAACAACTTAATAGAGCCACTTTAAGAGATAAAAGAATTACTTCAAAAAAACAGCATTCTTTGGATCAAAAAGAAAATAATTTAGCAGTGATATTTTTCCTCCAAAAGTTAATAAATGATGATGAAGACTTTAAGAAGTATGAAACTTTCACATTAAAAGACATGCAAGGATTTTTACAATTATTTGTTGAAAGATACGATGATGAATTAAAACAATTAAGAGCCGAAAGAAGACCAGGTAGACCTCAAACTTCAAGACACCTGAACTTAGAAGAAGCCGCAAAGAGGGATGTTCATGTTTATGAAACTGGTATGAAGGTGCCTGACTTAAGTGATAAGCATACTGTCGAAAGATTAAGATTATGGAATGGTACTACTGGGGGTACTACCGTTATGAAGTTTGTTCACATTTACAAGGGAATGGATTCTTTACCAACCAAGGAAGAAGAAATGAACTAATCGGACCCAGTTTAAATAATTTAATTCAAATAGTGGCTATATTAGGAATTAGAACAAAGATCACAATACTGACGTTCTACCTATACTCAGACAACCATGGAAGTGATATATATATATAAAGGATGAATTTAATATTATGAATTTTTTTACTTCATGAACGAAAGGTCAAGAACTTAGCATTTATCTCAAACGAATATGAACAAAATTTGCTAGTGTGTGAGATTTGCAAGGATCATCTCACTAGCTGTTACACTTCTACATTAATATTTTTTATCATATGTATAAAACATCATAAACATCTAATACATCGGAAAATCAAGCGATCTGCAAACCAGCCTTGGGGTTGGGTGCATTTGGATATTGTAATCTGGATGGAACCAGCACTAATCAATAAGGTAACAGAATTAATTCTTAGAATGAAGTGTTAAGTAAAGACATAGGAAAAAGTACGTTTCAAACGAACCCAAAATCAAAAAAAAAAAAAAGAATCGAAAAAAAAATGTGTTTTAAAATGTGATATCGTCCAATTCTTTGGGCAGAGTATCACTTCTCAGATATCATCTCCAATTTAGTCCTCTTTATCACTCCACAAAAGCGTTCTCCATCCACCCTTACCCTTATTCTGTTCAACTGGTTCATCAACTAAGATCGGTGGCAACTTTTCTTGGATTGGAGTTGTAGTTGTAGTTGGAGTTGGAGTTGGAACTGTCAAAGGACCTTCCTTCTTAGCTTCTTTACCTTCATCTAGCCAGAGATTAATTACCACTAAAGATCCAAGAATAGCACCAGTTGCAGCGAATAAGCTCTTGATCTTGCTCATGAAGCTAGACTTACGAGCTTGTGAGCGTGCTAAAATCAAGTACTTCTGATCACCTTCAATCTTACTTCCGACAACCTTCCAATTATTCTTTTGTAATTTCTTGAAATGTCTAAGGAAACTTTCCAAGTCAGAATTATCAAATTTGTTAAGAATCCTGAAAATATCTTGATGTGGAAGTTCTCCAATTGAAGATTTTTCTGATTTGATAGTTTCTCCATTCATAGTCAATAATAAGTATTCCATATTCAAGGCATTTTCTGGAGCTGGGAATAGTAAATCTGAACCTTCGGTTTTGGAATTATTAAAAATGTCATTATCTTCCAATGCTTTTTCTTGATTAGCCATACCACTACTCCATTCAAATGCATTGGCCTCTCTCTTTTTCATAGCTTTATTGAATTCTTTTTGATCCTTTGCATCTTGCAAGAACTTCTCTAAAGATGATGAAACAGACTCGGATAATTCTGGAGCTGTGTCTTCTTTCAGAACTGATCTAGATCTCTTCTTTCTTATTTCGTGCCTTTGAGTTGACGTATCTCTAGGTCCAGATCCATTCAAGGCAATAGAAACTGCGTCTCTAATGTAATTCTCATCTTCCAGAGCTTCTTCTAATTGCTTCTTCAATACAGCATTATTGGCCAAATCTAAAGGTTCTTCACTCTTTGACAAAATAGATAAAAGTTTTTCCGAATCATTATAATCAGACTTAAAACCAACATCATCTTCAACAACATCGTATTTCACTGAAGAACTTATCTTCTCTGGGGTATCAAAAGATTTATCATTAGTATAGGATGATTTCAGTCTAAATTCACTCATGTCAAATTTATTCATTGGTTCTAACTTGAGTTCATCTTGAGCTTGTTCAGATTTAGATTCACATTCATATTCAATGTTTTCAATGAATGCTTTGTAGATATCTTCAATATCCTTAACAGTCATTCTCTTATCTAAATTATTCAGTTTGATCTCATATAATTGTTGGAGGAAGTTAGGATAGTATTCAATCTTGGAATTCAATCTTTTCAAGTCATCGATAAGGCTCAAATAAATAGGATATTCGTATGCTTTCTTATCTAAAGTAGTAATGAATCTATTCAACAAGTCTTCAAATTGACCTCCAGAAAGCTTCCAAATACCATTCTTAGTCAACAATTCCAGCTTCTGTAAGAATCCTTCAATATAATTGAAGGAATCATTTATCAACTTACTATTCTCGCCAATCAATGATTTATCCTTTTTAGTTAATGAATTAAAAGTCTTATTGGATTCAAATTTCAAGAATGCTTCACTGTTGATTAAGACATCATCCAACACAAATGTACTATTACCATTATATTTCAATAACATTCTTAAGTTTCTCAATAGTTGAATCCAGATAACCTTCTTATCAGAATTGGATTCTTTATCGATCATATTCTGAACTTGATCAATGATTTCCTCACTTGCAACTTGTCTGAACGATTTACCCAACTCATTCTTCAATTGAATCAATTCAGGAGTATATTGTTCTATTGGGAAATCATCAGGGATTTGCCTATATGGAGCAAATGAACGCAGAGATCTTGAGAGATCAGTTGGGTGAGTTTTGGTAGCCTTTTTGTTTTCAAAATCTTTAAAGACACTTTGACTGTGAATTAATGTATCCAATACAGTAGTATCACCACCATTAGTCTCAAACAATCTGGTAAGTCTCTTGCTTAATTTAACAAACTGACCCACGTTGACCTTATTAATTTCTGATTCTGGAAATTCTGAGGAAATGACTTCTTCGATCTTCTTGTCCATCAACCGATTAATCTCTTCCGGAGTAAACTCCTTATAAGATTTACCTAAAACTTCTTTTCTGAAAACTTCCAATTGATCGCTGAATTTATGAAGCTCTAAATCATCAGGAATCTGGACATATGGTGCTTTCTTCTTTTCCAATTTAGAGTCAACATTTTCAAAAACTTGATTATTGTCGATTATAGTATCCAAAATTGCAACGTTTCCTCCATTAATATCGAATAAGGTATCCAATCTTGAGCTCAATTTAACAAAATCGATAACGTTCAGAGGATTCATTCTGGTATTGCTGGAATTTGTAAGATAAATCTCATCAATTCTTGACTTCAATATTGAATGAATCTCCTTAGCAGAAGATTCTTTGAATGGTTTTCTCAATTCATCTTCTTTAAAAATCTTCAACTGTTCGTTGAATTTATATAATTCCAATTCTTCTGGAATTTGAACATATGCATTCTTTTTCTGTATTTTCATTTCCAATTGGTCAAATATCAGTTGATTTTTGAGTAAGACATCCAAGACTTGAGTATGACCCCCATTGATCTTGAACAAGGATCCAAGTCTTCTTTGTAACCTAAGAAATTCAATTAATGCATTTTCGTCAAGAATAGTTGACTTTCCATCACGAGTACTGGCAATAGCATTATCCAAAATTCTCTCAATATCAACAGAAGTAAAATTCTTGAAAGGACCCTTGAGGAACTCATCACGTAAAATAGTCAATTCCTTAACAAATAGCTCTAATTTCAAATCATCTGGGATTTGAGTATATGGCTTCTTCTTCTTAGCCAAAACTTGTTCAATAGTATTAGTGAAATAGTAGACATAGGCATAATCAAACAACTTAGTGAAAACATCTTCCCTCTTGTCAGAGAGCCCTTTATCGACCCTGAATTGATCAAAGAGATATAACAATCTACGAGAGTTGAAGTTTCCAAGATCATATCCAATCCATTCTTTGAATTCTCTCAATATTGTCACATCTGTTTCGGTGAACAATTTAGAAGCATCCTCATAAGATAATTCTTGGAATAGCTGTCCTGATTCTTGATCTTTTTCAGCTAGCTTTAGAATCCATTTCCTGTTACTTAAAATCTTGTCAAATATAGAAAGATCAGACCAAGGAACAAAATAGGAATACCAATAAAGAGAGGCATCTAATGCAGTAACTTCATCAACAAATCTAGCCAGAGATTTATCAGCAGCAAAAGACTCCAAACTCTTTCTAATCTCTCCTAAATTAGATTCGGAGAAGGACTTTTTGGTATATTGGCGAAGTAATCTTAAAATATCTAGAGAGTCAAATAATCCCAGATAATTAAAAATTGTAACTTCATAATTAAAATTAGAGTTTCCTGGAACTAATTCAATCAAATTGGACCTGCCAAAAGAATTTCCTGAAGTTAAGTATTTGATTACAGCCGGTGAACTTTCAATAGAGACCAAACCACTATTAAATAATGCTAAACATGAATTTAAAACCTTTGCGGCAGCAACCTTAATGATTTGATCATCGCTATTCTTAGACCAATCGTACAAAGAGGGCGCAGTATTGAGGAAAGATTCAAAATCAGAGATTTCTATGTCTTTCACACATCTCAAGAATTGGTATGAAGGAACCAGTTCACTAAGGGTATTTTTGATTTCTTCTGAAACTTCAATTGATTCCTTAATTTTTTCATTAATTCTGATAGTATCATTATCCTTAACAATGGTTCGTAAATGACGAATTGGCAATCCTGAATGGGAATTCAAAATTTTTCTTAAAGATTTATACCGATTGATTTGAATTAAAATTCTAAAAAATAAAGGATCTACCTCTACTTCATGGAATTCATTTTTATCAAGAATCTTGGTGAATTGACCTAAAGTCTTTTCGATTTCTTGCAGAAGTTGGCCACAAGTTTCAATCTTTTTGAAATCAAATTCAGTCGAAAGAGAATTCAATTCGTCCACAAAATTACCAATTCCATCCTTATATAATGTTTGAAATACTTGAAAATCTTTGACATAAGGAATAAGTTCGTTGGTGAGAGTGCTAGGCAAATTTTTATCCTTTGTCAAATATTTGACAAATCTGGAAAACATATTGTTATAGGAAGCAAAATTGTATTTGGTTACATCAGGAATTTTACCATTCAAGTAATAATTCTTAAATATGTACAAAGCATTCAAGACTTCAACTGAAGTCAATTGACTGAATTCTTGAATCTTTGAGTTATAAGAAACTCTGATGAATTGTAAGAATTGTTGTAATTCCACAAAGTACAATTCCACAAACTCCAAATAACCTTTATCTTCTTCTTCCCAGGCATGACTCTTTTGAGATTGGATCTTGGATTTGACCTTAGTGATTGTTTGTCTCACATAATCTTGTTTAACTTGATAATTATGGAACACATCAAATTGAGATAACAGTTCAAAGGAGGTGGTGATTGTAGAGCGACTATGTCTTTGCTTGTGTTTTGGAGTCTTTTTAAGAGTAATCAAATCGATATCAAAATCACTATCTGATGAAGTAGCAAATCTTCTAGGATTGTAAGACCAAACGTACCTTGGACAGGCAAGTCGCTTGACAATGGTTCTTGAGAGCATTGCAACAGGGTTTGACTTGGTCGGAGTTGGTCGGACAAAGTATCTTAGTTCGCAAATTCCAAAGATGAATTAAGTGTTATATCTTTTAAGTAATTTTGATAATTCCGGATAGGTATCAGGTGCTGACGTTTTATGGTGGCTAATAAAGACTTAGATCACCAGTTACGATGTTACCAACTGATTTGTGGAGTAAAGGCAATCAACACAAGTATAAAGCACGGAGACTCAAAATTGAAAATGTGGATAGAAGAATGGTTGGGAATTGCCACTATTAATGTGTAATCAAGGAAGATCTGAGGTGGAGGGGAAATAGTAGGGGTGAGGATAATAAGGTGTGTGATTAGGGATAGGGAGTTGGCACGCGAGATAGATCAGGGGATGGAGCGTGTGGCTAGTCACGTGTAGACTCGTGAGTACTCGCGTGACCAAATTCTGGAGATAACGTATGCAATCGCTTGTATTTTACGAGACCTAAAACCCGATAAGGATTTAAGGATAAGTACATCCGTCAAAGAAACAAAAAAATAATATCTTAGTTAATAGTCTAGGTTCAGATTTGATAACAATCCCATAACTATAATTATGTACGATGTTTTCGTTACTTTAGGTTCCCAAAAATATTAAACAAGAAAAAGAAATTTTTAGTCCATTAGTTGTACTTTCTCTGATTTTTTAGTACATAGAAATTAAGTATATTCTCTCACATAACCGAGACTTAATATTCTTGCATTTCAGCTTTTTCCATGTCACCTTTTAATCGATCAATTTCTTGGGCTGATAAACCAACTCTACCCAAACCCATGCAGACATCATCAACTAAAAACCCAAATACTAAACCGGAACCTCTACATCTCCCGCATATAATACCCCCTAATCTCACGTCGCCAGGAGCAAGTCGTATTTCGGTGTTGGGTTCAAAAGTAAAATTTTTTGGGGGAGGCTGTAATTTCTCCGAGATACGGAGTAGTCCATCAGAATGATATTCTTGACGTTGATTTTGATTACGAGGACCAAAATTCTGCCAACAATCCTTACATGTCTTATTATTCTTCATTTTATACCCCATATTTAAACATTTAGAACAAATGTGTTTTTTTGGGTATTTAAAAGGAAGATCATTATTTGGATTGAAAGCATGATCGTTCAAATACATTTCAGTCCAACATTGTTTACAGACTTCATTATTCTTTGATTTGAAGCCTGTATTTCTGCATTTATTACAAACATAATCTTCGGGATATTCAAATGGAAGGTTATATCCGTTAAGTGCGTTGGACCTTGGAACTTCTGATCTTGGATCCTGACCATGGGTAAAAATTGGCCTAGGATCAGTTACAACGTCAGCATATGATGGCAATTCGTTAGTAACAGAATGTTGAGAAGACGCCATGTTAAGAGAACCAGTTTGTTGCATCAAAATACCAATTTTTGAATAGTTGTCAATTTATTTGGGATCAGAGTTATTATATATATGTTGGTTTTAATTCCTCAAATCATGACCTTTATCACCTATCATTTTGCTGCGGCGATCAATCCTGGTGTGCCACATGAACCCATACCATCCCCGCTTGGACACGTGATGTGACTCCCACTTTTCGATAACTTCCCGGGATATTTGACAGCAACTTCAAGATCTGGGTCGTTCAGTGTACTTGGAATGGTTTGGTTCATATAACACCCAACTTATCTGCATCTTTATACTGCGTTTTGAGATTTTAGCCCCAAGAAATCAGGAAGATCTAATTGCTCATTTATAGGACTCGTGGTGACATGCCGCGCATTTTTCCCTCCATAGTCTCCCTTGAACCGGAGCGGAAAGTTCAGTTTCGTAAGGATCACGTTGTTGCACGTGTCTAATCATGTCTTACTCGTAAAGTAGAACAATCAAGACACAAACAAGAGGTACTCATGCAGTAGTAACAGAAGGGAAAGAATTCGGAATCGGAATTTACTTGAGAAGAGCTGGATTCTTAAAACATCTCCTAATTTTCTCTTTTTTTTTTTAATATTGAATTTCATATAAATTCCAGCCTCGGCATAATCCGTTTATCTAGGGATATAAATCACGACAAGAGGCCATAAAAAAACTCTACTATCAGTAATGGATAAAATCAATTGAGACCCAACATCCTATTTACCGGATTTACAGTCAAATGCAGTTCCAAGCCGATTTTTCTCACCGTTACACTAGACGAACTGGTATTCTGTTTCACAAAATTTTAGATGCATTCTTCTTAGCATCTAAATATGCGGTGGAGGAGAAGGTTACTAACCCACAAAATAAAAATATCTACAGGCTTACTACATACTTTGGGGGTAGGCTTAGAATCGTAATTCACACTTACTATTGTTCTATTTTTCTCGGACACTCCACTTTCGGCATTGCTACCATCTTGAAAAACGTATTTTTATAGATTCATTGAGATCAAAAAGGTGACCATCAGATGGTTTCACAGACAATTAATAAAATATACGTAATTGTTGAATAATTTTTGCAAAGAGTATGACAACTGTAGATGGGATTAAATACTTAAATACTCATCGACTACTCTAGGTAACGTTACCGGCCTGGACCCTTGTGGAAAAAAAAAAAAAAAAAAAGAAATTGTAGTAGCAGTATAGAAAAAGTTTGCGCTTTTTGCTTACCCAAGTGTGCAATCTTTCCTCACAACCTACAACCAGGTCACTCATTAAAACACTACACAATTTATGTAACAAAAAAACATTGTGAGGAGTGTAGTCGCATCTAACCTTAGGGAGGGTGAGAATCCTTTCATTTTTTTTTTTTTGACCGCTATACCTCACTTATTCATTAGTGATTAGTTATTGGTTATTAGTTACTCATTAATAATGGTTTGAGTTAAATCCAAAAAAGTGGTCTTATGGTTGATGTTTTTTGATGTAAATATCTGCCCTTTTTTATATTTTTTTTCCTCTTACTTCTCTATCCCCTTTGTTGGATTTTTTTGCCAATAATTTAATCAATAGTCGCCTGAGTTTTCTCCTCTATTGTATCTCATCTCCCCTTTGATAAGAGCTGCATATTACCTACTCCCACCGCGCAATTTTTTGGTCAGGAACAAAGCCCAACACCATGGTACAAGACAATAGACTGTAGGAAATAAACGAAGTGAGTGACATTTTTAAAAACATTGATGTCAACTAAATGTTTACAATTGATTGAATTTGTTTACTAAGTGGCAATAATTATAATTGAAAATCAACATAGTAAAGTGTAACAAAAAAAAAAAACCCCCTCTATGTCATGAAAACAACAAAGCACTTACCTGATTAAGTTCTCACCTCATGACAGGGCTTTACCTGGAACAGGTTCTTTTTTTTTCATGTATATATATATATATTTTTGTGTCTGCGCATATGCGTGCTCGTTTCTTTTTGCCTTCTCGAACAATTTTTTCCAGCTTCTTTTTTGTTTCTGTTTTAGTCTTATATATGCCAAAATATCTGTAGATTCATGTTACTCTTTATTCAACCATGAACAACGCTAGTGGACGTAACTTACTCGGTAAGAGGAGTAGCCCGTGGGCAGAACCGGATGAGTTTAACATACCCGCTCGCACAACCAGTCCTACCCCCACTGGTAACTCCTTGTACCCTAGAACTGTCAATAACAACCATAATCATCAAGTCCAATATGAATATCCAATCCCAACAAAACCTTCATCATTAAACAGTCATTATGATATCGTCACTTCACCTCAACCATCCCAAGCAAAATCCGATCAAAATTCCCCAAGATTTAACCCATCTCCTTCTCATATTTGTAATGGAGCACCAATTTTAGACGAAATTATAAATCAATGTTTTCTTCGTTCAATCAATCATCCAATAGATCCTGCAAAGGCTAGTTGTGTCGATCAGTTCGAAAAACTTGTTAGCAGACTTCATTGTGAAGAAAACCTCAAGTTTCTTATTGAAATCTACAAATATGAATACTATTATGAACGAATATTCCCCTTCGTCAATTCAAACCTTGCTTCAAAAGCAAAAAGGGATCGTTTAAACAACACTCCCAGTCCTAGCATAACAAAATACTTAAATTCAGATCATATGAAAAAAACAGCATCAATTGAAGACTTAAATGCCTTCTATAGTAAGAGCATCAATAATAGCATTAATAATTTAAACATATCAAAACCATTATCTGTGGATTTAACTAAAAGGGGGTCGGTAGACGACGTCTTTGTATCTACCATTGATGACTTTGGATCTCCTGATGATTTAAATGAATTAAATACAAAAGCATGGGATGATATGATCCAAAAAAATATCGATGATGAACTGCAAGAAGAAGATGGAGAAGAGGAATTACAAGCTAATGATTTTGATAAAGATATTCTTGAATCCCAATGGGAATCAATAATAGCAAGCTACATTGCCTATGATGCTCCTGACCAAATCAATCTTTCACAACAATTATATGATGAAATCCTTCAAGAGTCTAAACATAATTTAGTTCATGATCCATGTGTTTTATTAAAGGCCAAAAATGAAGTTCTTCAATTAATTAAAGAAAACGCATATCCAACATTTATGCAACAACATAAACTTGAATCATCAAACCCTACACCAGTCACATCTCCTCCATTAAGTATATCAGCACCTGCTATTCAAACTCCAGTACCTACACCTACATCACCAAGAAATCATAGTCCTCCAAAAATGAATAGTTCACCATCATCATTATCAAATGATTTGGTACCAAAAGCAATTTCTTCATTTTCATCACCAGTTTTATCTCCAACACCTTCACATACTCATGTTAAAACCAGAAAAAAGAAACTACTTAAACCAAGTACTGCTCAAAACTTTTTACAAGAAAATCCTTCAAGTAATTCGTCATCTTCTTCTTCAATTTCCAACATTTTAGGTCACCTCAAGCTTTATCATAACCATTCTCATAGCAATTTAAGTTCACCAAATATTATGCAAACAAAATCATCAACATTGCATTCATTAAATGGAAGTCCAGTACAAGAAGAGGAATCAGGATCTAGTTTGAAATTTTGGGCCAAAAAGAAGCATGACCGTGTATAATTAGTATTTAGCATTTATAGATTAATAGATTAATAGAGACATCCGATCCGTACGTCTAGCAGGAAATATTGTTATCCAATGGAGCAAATCTGTATTGGTCCAGGAGTAGTATTAAATTAGAGAAAGAAGAAAAATCTTTGATTATCAAAAACGGTTGAAGCAACCACATGTATCATCATAAAAGAAAAGATGATTTGCAGTAGCAATAGATCCTGAATCGAAGTATCTGGAGCACTGGAGCAAATTATCATTAATTATCATCAAGTGTCGTTCGCCTAGAACTACAATGTCCTCAAAAAATAGCAAATACATGTAATTACTACTGTTCGTTAAAGCAATTTTAACTAATCTGATAATTAACTTCGCCAATCTCGTAAAAATATAATACTCTTCCACTGAAGCAACTAAACAAAAAAAAAACCACACCACCTTATCGCCCAATTCGTTCCTTATCTAATTTAGAATGTGTGACTTTTGCTATACTTTCTATACCACTTTGATCACTTACGTAGCCCACCAAAATTCTATCTTATTTTTACATACTATATTGAAACCTTTAGTTTTTAGATCTTACTAACTTCTTGGTGTCGTTTCATCTGCACTCGTATCTCCTAGAAAATCCTGCAATCTGTTGCAAATCCGCTACGTCACCATGGTTGTAGTCAGATCTTATTATATTTTGTTATCCTGTACAGCTCACACAAAGTTCCACGCAGTACTCACTATAAGCTCTTTCTTTCCCACTATACTGACAAATTTGGAGCGTTTCCCCACATCTACATCTCTCAGCCCTGACACTTGTCTCCCACCATGCTCCACTACCACCACACTGCTCTCAACAGTTCCACTACCACTAATTTCTCCCTACAAACCGACAAAGACGTAAATAGACTCTGAGGAATCGCCCTCCTCTCTCATCTCCCTAATTACTATTCTTGGTAGCACAGTTTCGCTGGTAACTAGCCATCCTACTACTTACTGGTTAGTGCTTATTTACCTGTTGACGGAAGTAGCTTGCCATCTTCGCCATACCTCTACAACCACGTACTGTTTCCTTGACTATTGCTGTGGGTTTTTCTTGCTATAACCCTGCCGAAAGTCCCGTAGTCCTGATGTTCAGTTGTCACTCTGGCCCTTGTTATTCTAGAGCCCTCGGTATTTTCGGCTCATCGCAACCTTCCCTAATGCGTTTGCCAGCCACCTCTAAAACGGGTGATGTTTTGCGCGATACCCAGCAATAGTTTCTTGGTGACCCCATCTTTTTGTTGCCCTATTTTTACCTTCATGCCCCCTTATCGCCATAATCACGTGCATGGTGCTGCAAAATCCAGCTGATTATAGGTCAGGATTATCTGATACCCATCCCTATCTTTGCGCAAACCCCTTAAGGCTGTGGCAGTGGTGGGTATTGCTAAGTGCTAATTAGCCAAATCAATTGATCATCTTTCTGGATCATCAAACTAAAACTAACCAATTCAACGTACCGGTTAAAAGGCTAAAACCCGTACAAATTCCTCCTGGTTTTGTCTTTCTACCCAAGAAGTAACTTCCTATCGAACCATTTGCTCGCTAATTGCTGATAATGACTGACCCTGACAGCTCTCGTGAGTTATTCACCGGTTGGTCAAGAGGAGATGTTGGAGATGTTGGAGATTCTTCCAAGACAGCTCCTTCAAATCCTCACTTTCAATTACCTCCATATATCTTACGAAACTTGACTCCGGTTAGTCCCAAGAAACATAAGAAGACATGTACTAAAAACGGAATTTCTCAGGCTAGACGACAGAAATTGATTCAGAGGTCAAAACAAATCGATCTGAGAATAGCAAAGCTAAAGCAAGAAAGAAGTGCATTAATCCAAGAAAGAATTCGTAACATGAACAATAACTTTGAATCTGCTGCAAAACGAAAGATGGAATACTTACAAAGAGTAAAGAGTAACGCCAGAAAATTTATTAAAGACGAAAATGCTATGACTCTAACTCCAACTCCAACTCCAGTGATTATTGAAGCTCCCAAGAAGCAATTAAGAGTTGATAATATACGGAAATACCTTTCTAAAACAATTTTTTTTGAAAGAATTAATGAAGTAACATTCAAACAAGCTATTTCCATGGTGAATGACAAACTGCATCATTTTATGAATCATTTAAAATTAATGGATATTCCAAATTTAAATGGAAGATCCTTCAAGGAATTTCTATTATCATTTTTACTTGTTAATGACTTCGAATCGTGTTTAGTGGAATCTAATGGACATCCTGGATTTAATGCAAATGTGGATAATGACCCCACAGTACAATTTTATCATAATTTTGTTTGGTTACTATTGTACAAATTTGCTCAAGAAATGATATATGACTTTCGCCAAATGATAAAAGATGGTGACAAAACGGAGTTTGTCCAGTCATGGGAGTCTTACCATTTTTTATTTAAAATTTTTAAAAGAAACCATTTCAGTAACATTAACACCATTTTAGACCAAGCTATAGAAATTGCAGGGGAGCAAACAAAGCTTTTCAACAATGATCCAGTATTGCAGAAGCAAAAAGATCTACTCTATAAAGAAAAGACCTTGCTTAAACTGTATGATCAAATTGATGAAATAGACCTTGAATCCCGCGATTTTTTGGATTCAATACACAATCAATTACAAGTCTTGAAAATTGACAGTAAAATCAATCAGAAGAAACCTACAGTCTTCAATAATAATCAAACCATCATTTATGATGGTTTAGTTTATAGAGTACCTGCTCTATATGCATTCCTGGCATTAAATTGGAGAAAGTATTGGTTTCAGCATTTTGCAGGTCAGCAACAGAATAAAATTCCTCAATTGAAAGCAGGTAGATCCCATAAATTATACATTCAGAAGGCTGGTCCTTCTCTAGACATTGATGAGGTTCTCTTATCTCTTGGTTTAGCTCCGATGCATTTAAAGTATAATTTATGGGATTCCTATAATCAAGGATCATTCGGATCATTTCTCTATTTATTGAAACAATTACTGATTGATATATCAGGCTTTATGATTAATTTCTTACCAAGTCACATAAGCTTGAAAAATAATATCAGTTATGAAGAGTGTTTAATGCAATGTGGACAAGATCAATTACAATTTTTAAGGACTTACTTTTCAAAATTAAATAATTTCATATTGAATCAAGATCGGTTGAACCTCGATGGAATTCCTCAAAGATGCTGTGATCTTTTATCTAATATTAAAATGTTGTGTGACACAACATTTCTGCAGATTGTTGAAGAAGTCAGGAAATTAGAATCATTGGTTTATAAGAAGTGGTTCAAAGAATGTTTATTTGGAAATTTACAACACTTTAGAAGATTCGAAAACATATACGTCATGATCAACACTCAAAAATTTCTGCAATTAAATGAGAAGATATTTACTAACTCTCCAAGTCTTTTGTTCCCTAAATTTTATCTGTGGTTAAAATCATTTAAACACTATAATAGATTAGATCTAAAGAATTATTCTTCTATGTTACAGGGTAGTTTTGAGTCTCCAAGATTATTCATAGAAGAGAAAAGAGATGATACATTCGATTATTATAAAGAGCTTTTCATCGATCTTATAATTGATGGACAAGAATCGGATTTTGCAGCTCACGAATTGGGAGAGTTGTTCATTCCACTTCTAAAGACTTGGAACAATCAATTCGCAAGAATTAAAGCTTGTAATGAGATGATGATGTTAGTCATAAACTTTTATTCGTCCAAGATCAATGATATTTCCAAGTTAAATCTTGGAAGAATCAAAAACATGATGTTGTTCGATTGTGACGTTAATAAACTTAATTGTTTACCAAAGGTATCGCAACACATACACAAAGAATTAGAACTTCATGGATTAGATTCTTTCAAGACTGAATTTGAAAATTACTATTACAATTCCAAACCAACCATTTCCAAAATCTTAACCAGGAAATTATTTGAACTTTGGCCTACTTTTAAATCAGAAGAATATTATAGAATGTTATCTGGAAATTTCAAGTATTGTGATAAGGTTTTGAATGAGGCAATCGAAGGAGTTTTGAGGGATATTATGCATATTTACAATGTCTATCATCCATTGTTGAACTGGATTCATATGGATCTTGGAAGACCTTCTTCGCTGGTTTAAAAAGGCCAAAGCACCTTCCTTGCCCCATACATTACTCATTTACCTGGCTTCTGACTTCTTGGGCGTTGGATGTAACACTGTAACCTCTAATGACCTATAGAACGTAATCATTTACTTGTTTACTAGTTTACTCTCAGTGGGTTTACATACATGTTCTCATTGCATAATGAGATCCTGTCTAGATCCGCCTCATTTCTATAGAGAGTTGATAAACTTTGGTATTGACATTGAGCATTACGACTACCACCACTGTATGGTGTTAGAGAAAATGTAGCTTTAGCAAGTCTTGAGGGACTATTTGTTGAGGGATATTTGAATGAGCGAATTTATAAAAGTGATACAAACTCAATACCAGGATTTTGAATCATGGTTATTCCCTCATTTGGTCTTCGCCACTCATACAACAGCTTAATTAAGGCGAAAATTGCACCAACAAATTATGAAATGGGTGGAAACTGGTCAAAAGTATCAAATTTTTGAAGCCAATCAAATCTTAAAATTACTAAGAATCATAGTAATTGACTGTAAGTATTCGCACTGGGATATTATAGGTATATTTTTCCTATAATTATTCCCCATAAATGGGGTCTGACTCATCACCATATAATTCCCATCAATTAAAAAACGTATGTACACGACTTTTACCACTGATCTTAGACCGCGCTTAGGTAAAAAAATTACTCTATTGGACGACGGCGTGAGTCAATGTGTATAGTAAAATTTTCTCCATAAATTAATTTTCTTATCACTTTTTTCTTCCTTTTCTTCATCATAATGTTGAGACAGGTCACTAAAACATCCGTCAGTCGTAGGCTAGGTGGATTAACCAAGAATGTTGCACAAACTACTTTAAGAGCATCTTCTACCAGAACTTTTCTGCTGGTTCAAACTGAAAGACCCTACTCTACTAGATCTACCGTAGTTCAACTTTTGAATAATATCGGTTCTAAGAGAGAAGTTGAACAATACTTGAAATACTTTACCTCTGTGTCACAACAACAGTTTGCTGTGATCAAAGTTGGTGGTGCAATCATTACCCAACAATTACCAGAATTAGCATCATGTTTGGCGTTTTTATATCATGTTGGGCTTTATCCTATTGTTCTTCATGGTACTGGACCTCAAATTAATGAATTATTAGAGAATGAAGGGGTTGAACCTGAATATATTGATGGTATTAGAATCACTAACCCAAAGACTATGGAAGTAGTTAGACAATGTTTCTTGGAACAAAATTTAAGACTTGTTACTGCTTTAGAAAAAATGGGGGTTCATGCTAGACCAATCACCACTGGTGTTTTTGGTGCTGATTACTTGGATAAAGAAAAGTATCAATTAGTGGGTAAGGTTAATTCCGTCAACAAGTCTTCTGTTGAAGCTGCTATTGAAGCTGGTTACTTACCTATCTTAACCTCCTTGGCTGAAACTCCTTCTGGTCAATTATTAAACGTTAATGCTGATGTTGCTGCTGGTGAATTGGCTAGAGAATTTGAACCTTTAAAGATTGTTTACCTTAACGAAAAGGGTGGTATTATAAACGGTAACACTGGTGAAAAGGTTAGTGTCATTAACTTAGATGAAGAATACGAAGATTTATTAAAGGAAAGTTGGGTTAAATACGGTACCAAATTAAAGATTAAGGAAATCCATGATTTATTACAACATTTACCAAGATCTTCCTCTGTTGCTATTATTGATGTTAATGATCTTCAGAAAGAATTATTCACTGACTCAGGTGCTGGGACCTTGATTAGAAGAGGTTACAAATTGATCAATAGAAACAGTCTTAAAGAATTCGGTAACCCAGATTTATTAAGAACCGCTTTATTAAGAGACCCTGAAATCAAATCTGGTAAATTATCCGTTGCTTCTTACTTAAAGACTTTGGAAACTGTTTCCTTCAAGAGTTATGGTGATGAACCTTTAGAAGTCTTAGCTATTGTTCAATATGGTGAAGATAAGGTTCCTAAGTTAGATAAATTCTTATCTTCCAAGACTGGATGGTTAAACAATGTCACTGATAATATTTTCAACTCCATCAAAAAGGATTTCGACTCATTATGTTGGGTCGTTAATGAAAATGATTCTAATTTGGCATGGTACTTCTCTAAATCTGATGGTTCTTTCGCCAAGAACGGTGAAATCTTATTCTGGTACGGTTTGAAGACTAATGAAGTTTCTAACTTGATTAAGGAATTTGACTCTTCCAACATTGGCTCTTCTCTTTCTTCATCTAAGGAATCTGGTGTTTTCAGTTCTCCAACCCAAAAGAGAGGTTTCCATACCGGTATTGGTATCAGATCTTTTCATTCATCCCCTGTCACCTTAAACAACCCAAATCCTCCTTTAAGAGAAGGTTCTAGTACTAACAAGACTAGAGTTGCTTTAATTGGTGCTAGAGGTTACACTGGACAAAACTTAATTAATTTGATTGATAACCACAAGTACTTGGAAATCTCTCATGTTTCATCTCGTGAACTCGAAGGTCAAAAATTACATGGTTACAACAAGGACAATATTGTTTATTCTAACTTACAAGTTGAAGATATTAAAAAGTTGGAAGAAAATGGTGAAGTTGATGTTTGGGTTATGGCATTGCCAAATGGTGTTTGTAAACCATTTGTTGAAGCTATTGAATCTGTTGCTAATTCCAAATCTAAAATTGTTGATTTATCAGCTGATTATAGATTTGATACTACTGGTGAATGGACTTATGGATTACCTGAATTAAATGAACGTGAATCTATCGCTGATGCTAAAAAGATTTCTAACCCTGGTTGTTATGCTACTGCTGCCCAATGTGCCATTGCTCCCTTAAAAGATTTCATTGATGGTACTCCTCATATTTTCGGTGTTTCTGGTTACTCTGGTGCTGGTACTAAACCATCTAATAAGAATGATGTTGAATTTTTAACTAACAACTTGATTCCTTACTCTTTAACTGATCATATTCATGAAAAAGAAGTCAGTAGTCAATTAGGTTTGGATGTTGCATTCATGCCACATGTTGCTCAATGGTTCCAAGGTATTTCTCATACTATTTCTATTCCAATCAAAAAGGGTTCTTTAACCTCTAGAGAAATCAGAAACATTTATCAAGATAGATATCAAGGTGAACAATTGATAACAGTTAGTGGTGAAGCTCCTTTTGTAAAGGATATCAGTGGTAAGCATGGTGTTGTCATTGGTGGCTTTGCTGTCAACTCTAAGGAAGATAGAGTGGTTATCGTTGCTACTATTGATAACTTATTGAAGGGTGCTGCTACTCAATGTTTGCAAAATATTAACCTTTCTATGGGTTACGGAGAATATGAAGGTATTCCAGATGATTTGGTTGTCAGAGGGTAAATAAGATTCTTGACATCAAAATCATATCTGACCACATACCCTTCCTTCTTCATTGCTTCATTCTTTTGGATTTGAAATTATTTATTTCCTTGGGTGAAAACACTCGCCAATTTTTTAGTATTGGACGAGTATACTGACATTTATATACATTATCGTTAACTTTAAGAGATGCGATTAAAATAGTATTGGATAAAATTGACACAATAGACGTAACATATATCGATATTAAGTAGATAAAGCACAAAGAGTAAAAATAAAAAATCTAGAACAAGTAAGTGAATATTTTATCGATCTAGCAACTTACAGTAGTAATTAATTACCTATATTTATTATAGAACAAGAAATCTTCACTAATTAATAGACCATTACTAGACAAGAGATCACTATACCAAAAAAATGTTAAGCCTATCAAACAACTAATAAACTCATCCAAAACTTCTCTGGTTGAACTCTTCATCTATTCTGTGATTTTTCACACTGTATAAACCCTGTAAAGATCCACGTTCGGTTCACCTTGCCCAGGCTTTATTACGTAACCATCGCAGTCAATCTGGGGCGATCCAAGTAAGCTCAGTCAGCTCCTAGTACAAACTATCATATAGATCACATAGACACCCTAGCTTTAACTACTAGTCTCCATCACTCATTACATACCTCATTGTCATGCTTGTACTGCCTGATAATTTTGGATTGGTGGAACCCGGGATTTACCGTTGCTCAAAGCTTGAAACCGATAATCTTCCGTTCCTTGAGACTCTTGAGCTCAAGACATTGATTGTACTAGATGCAGAAAAGCCACCAAGGCCACTTCATAACTTTGTTGAGTCCAATAGAATTGAGCTCTTCAACCTCGGTAGTTTAAAGATTTCCAATCATCATCATAATGGGCAAAGAAAGACGTCTAAAGAAGAAGGTGACGATGATGAAACTTCAAGTAAAGGGTCATTAGAGAAAACCATGGAATTTGAAGAAAAAGACACTTTGGAAGTGATTAATCTTAACGTTAAGAAGACGAAGACCGATCAATGGATGTTAATTGAAAAGAATGTAATTCTGAAGACATTTGAATTATTATTAAACAAATCAAAGCATAATATTTTATTAGTAGATTCTACATCTACTTTAATAGGAATATTAAGAAAGATCCAGAAATGGAATTTCAATTCCATTCTCAATGAGTACAAAACATATACTGGTAATTCATCCAAGAGTAATTACTATGCTGAGAACTTCCTTGAATTAATTCAAGTGGAATTGATTCCATATGAATTGGACCAGATAAAACAGCAACAACAGCAAAGAGAAAAGGAAAGGGAAAAGGAAAAGGAGAAAGAGAAACAAGAAATTCAGCGTTGGCAAGCTTCAACATATGAATCAGAGTACCCATTAAGAAGTCCCGAAATAAATATTAATAGAAGAAAGGAGTCCATGGGAGAAGAATGGGACGACTTTGATAATCAAAGTATTGATGATGAAGATATGGATGATGATGCGCTATCAGCATCTCCACAAATCCCTGCCAATTTATTAAAATTAGTAGAACAAAGAAAACATGAAAAATCACGTAACCAAGATGAAGCAGTTACCCCTGGTACATCTCCTAAAGTTGGTAGAACAACCAGACAAAATAGTGATTATTTGACTACAGGAATAGCACCGATAGAAAGAAGAAGATCGTCATTTGATTCTAAATTTATACGAATGAATAGTTCAAAGTTTAGATCTCAAAACTCTCCAATTCAAGGAAGAAGATTATCTATGGAAAGTACTTCACCAGGTTTTAAAAAAGATAAGAGTAAAGAGAAAATACCATCACCTTCTGAAATAGAAGAAATTAAGGAAAAGTATGATTTTAAGTACTATAAAAATTTGAATAAGTATCCTGTGAATTTTGAAAATGTCAGTGTTATTAAGTTAAAACTTCCTGCTGCTAATAAATTGCCTGATTGGTTTATCAATGGAAGAGATTTCTGGGAAGATTATTTAAGAAGCCATCAACTAACCAAGTGATTCGAGATCGATAAAGCAACTAATGATAATGTTTTAAAAATAAAATAAATTGAATAGACCTGTCTGATTTACTTGGAATGGGTAGATATTTTCACTATCATTATATATATTTATTTACCATGTAATATTCAATATTCCGATACCTGAAATTTTTAATTCATATCTCGAAGCACCATCATCAATATGATCTTGAGATTGTTAATTGGATTAGAATCAGCCAACCCTTCGTATAGTTACTCTATTCATACTATTTTTTTGGCTATCATAAGTTGGCAAAAAATTGCCTCGAAATCCGAGTTTGACTTCGAGGTTATGGCAACTTGGTTTATCTTCTTCCCCAAGTAGCTCTTAGAGCAGATTGTCCTTCTTGTGGTTGCAGCGGTTGTTGTTGTTGCAGCTGTTGGTACAAGTTGTTCATACTTGAAGAGTTGTTAAGCATCCTTTCTCTAAGACGAGATCCTGAAACTGAGGTACTGTTGCTTCTATTAGGTTGGTATGGTTGAGAGTTGTAGCCTTGACCTGGAACAGCCTGTTGTTTGGAACGGTTATGCATATCTTGTAATCTACTAGAAGATCTGGATTGATAGAGTGGTTGCGATTGTTGGGCCTGTTGTGCTTGTTGCATTGGTTGGGCCTGTTGAACTTGTTGCTGTTGAACTTGTTGTGCTTGTTGCTGCTGATTGTAACTATTATTGAAAGAATTATTATGTCTAATAGGTTGGAACTTGGAGGTGGTATTTTGGTATTGTTGAGGATTTCTGGCATAGTTTGTTTGCTGTTGCTGTTGCTGTTGCTGTTGCTGTTGCTGTTGCTGTTGAGTTGGACGCTGTTTAGCCCCTAACCATTCTGGATAAGGTTCACTTCTTGAATCGAAGTACTTTACAAATGCATTATGAATAAGAGTATCATCTTCGGTAGATCCGTCTTTCTCTGAGTTGGTTGAAATTGAAAGGTTGGAGAATCTACCACTATAGTTGTCCTTGATCTTAGCAAAGAATCCTCCCGAAGGGCCGGCTCCGTTTGACATGGTATTAAGTTGTAAGTGTAGAGATTCAGTTAGGAAGTAGTGCACATGATTGATTTGATAGAACCAGCTGAAACGAGCGCACCAACAAACAATAAACCACACTCATAAAAAAGGCAAGCGAATGGCTGAAGAAGCAACAATAAAAATATTATGAAGGTAAAATTACTAACAACCGAGTTGCTGATTTGGGTAGGGATTTTTAGTAAATTGGTAGATTCTATAGATTTAAAAATAAATTAAAATTGTTAAATTATGTAGAAATATCAGATAAAATGGAACAAACACAGGTGAGAGAGAGGAAAGAAAATAAAATATTACTTCACTAAATGTCGTTAAATATAATCAGTGACCAAATGAACACTTATAAAACGATCACATAAGAATATCTTATAGTTTTACTGGAGTTTTTGTTAAATATAGTCCATTTTTACCTACATTTTCACAGTAATCTTCATTAATAGAGAGCAAAATTATTCCTATAACAGAAAAAAACTAACTTCTATGCTAGACCAAAAATTTCTTCAACGAATAGCACTAATTTCGACCGGCTTCAATCCCCCAATGAAGTCTCTTAATCCTCAACTATTCACTTACCTTATTTCATAAGATTTGTTCCTGCATATAACAAACTACAGATCGCATATTTTTCACATCTCATCACTATAAACTTTACACCATATCTCCATGTTTATCGTGAAATCATTGATAAGAACCAGGAGGTCCATTTTAGGAGCCCCCAAGGCCTCCGTGCCATTGGTGAGAAGTTTCAGTTCAAATATTCCTAAATTTAATTCACCTGTGAAGATTACTACCACTGAAGAAATTAAAGAAACTAAAGAACCAGAAGAAGCATTGACTTTATCAGATTTAAAGGCAACTGGAAAGTTTTCTAATCATCTTTTAGAAGCTTTAAACAAAGCGAAGTTTAGAAATTTTACTCCAGTACAAACAAAGTCTTTAATGCCTATTTTAGAAAATGAACAGGGCTTAGTTGTTAGAGCCAAAACCGGTACTGGTAAAACATTAGCATTTGTGATTCCTACTGTACAAAATATTATTGATGAAAGATTTAAAATGAAGAAAAGTGGTAGAGGTAAGGTTAATACTTTAGTTATTGCTCCTACTAGAGATTTAGCTATGCAAATTGAATCCGAATACAAAAAAGTTACTGCACAACTTCCAGCAGACTTATCGAAAAAAGTTAGTGTTAAATTAATGATTGGTGGTAAGAAAACCGATATTGATTTCAGATTCCCTCCTTCCATTATTATTGCTACTCCTGGTAGATTAGAAGATAAATTATCCAATCCACAATATGCTAGAGCTTTTGCTTCTATCAATTACAGAGTTTATGACGAAGCTGATAGAATTTTAGATGTTGGTTTCAAGGACTCTTTAGATAACATTGATCGTATTTTGAAATCTACTCGTGAAAAACTTCATCCAGAATTGCCTCCATTCAAATCTGTTTTATTCAGTGCCACTGTTGATAAAGGTGTTGATGATTTTGCTCGTGAACAGATCCATCCTCAATACAGCTACATTAACTGTGTTGATGAAAACGAAGGTGAAGCTCACGAAAACATTCACCAAACTTTGATTGAAACTAGCGATACTACTGATACTTATGAATCTGCTTTATCTCTTATCGCTAACAACATGATGGAACCAAAGTTCAAGGCTATTGTCTTTTTGCCAACCATTACTGCTACTGAATGGTTCCACTCTGTCCTTAGAAGTGCCAGAGTTAATGAAGTCTATGATCCAATTGTTCACAAGAAGTTCGGTTCTAAGATTCTCAAGTTAAACGGTAAGATGTCTCAATCTGCCAGAGATAACTCCGTTAGACAATTTAGAAAGACAGATCATGGTATTTTGGTGTGTACTGATGTTGCTGCTAGAGGTTTGGATTTCAGTGACGTTAGTCATGTTTTCCAACTTGCCCCAAGTCCTTCTGTTGCTGATTATATTCATAAAATTGGTAGAACTGCCAGAGCTGGTGCCAAGGGTAAAGCCATTCTTTTCCTTTCTAGACCAGAATACAAATTCAAGAAAATTTTGGAAAAGCAAAGAGGTATTAAATTCGCTGAAGAACTTAGATCTTCCGATATTGAAAAGATTGAAAACGTGTTCTCTAAAATTGGTGTCGATGAAGAAGAAGTTGAAACTTTCATTAAGACATTTTTAGGTTTTGAAAAACAAATTGCTTCTGTTTTCAGATTGGATTTCGAAACTATGGTCGGTGACGTGGTTAAGTTTTACCGTATATTGATGAATGATCAAGAAATCAAGCTTCACGTTACCAAGAATTTTATCAGTCAAATTTTGAACATTGATTATAGAACTGCTGAACCGTACTTTGAAGTTCCAGGTGGTTTTGGCTCTATGAACAATAATAGAAGTGCCAAGAGAAATACTTTCTCTGACAGAGGCAGATTTAACAAATCTGGTAGAAATGATAGAGGTAGATCTTATGGAAAATCCAAGTCATACGGAAGAGATGATAGAGGAAGAGATGATAGAGGAAGAGATGATAGAGGATTTAGATCCCAAAGAAGATCATACAATTATGAAGATTGAAATAATTAACCAACGAAAAGATAAAAAAAGCATTAAAAAAAATTTCAATTTTGTTTCAGTCTATGAAACTTAGTTCAAACATTTGTAAAAAGAAACCACCAACTAAAGTTTTATGGATCTTGGGTTCATTTCTTTATTTTTAAGTTTCATTGTTTATAAATTGAACCAACCGTTGTGGGTTATCATGGGTTTATTATTTTGATTACTGTATATAGTCATGACATTGTCATTTAATTAAGTGTGTATATTTCCGTCAATATAGAAAAGGAGTTGTTATTGGAGCTGATACTAACAGTAGTGATCTTTTTATAAAATTATGAATTGGAAAAAAGGAACTAAAGAGAAAAAAATAAGTTAATAAAATGTTTTAATTAGTGATTAAGTTACGTCCATTTTGATCGTTTACGATTTTTGATTCTTTCTGCTGTGCGTTGATCTTTTCTGACCAAACCTGCTGAAAACACACTCTTTCTCTTTCCAGTCTTCTTAAAATCAATCTCGTCAATATACACATCACGAGATATTATAACATATACCAACAAGCACATGATTAAAATGCAATTAAAAATAGATAATCTTTTATGGAAAGTAATGTCATTTCCCAAAGCACCTACTTTCTTTTTAGAATCATCTAAATGACTTTTATGATTAAGTTCTTGTAATCTGAATAATTTGGCGTATTCATTATGCATATTATCGTAGGTCTTTTTAAAATTAATTAATTGGTTCACAATTGTAGAATTGAAAGCATCCACTAAGTTTTCATAATTGCTTGATTGTCTTTGTTCCAAATTTGTAAATGCACTAGATAATAGTTTACTTTGTTCTTCAATGTATAATAAAGATAAACTGGCATTTGATTCTAGCAATGATAATCGTTTCATGATATTTTTATAAATGGATTCCTGAGTGGTTTGAATTTCAATGGTCTGAGTTGGTTCACTTTCACTAGGAACTTCACAAAACTCATTATTAGTCGAATTAATATCTTTTAGAAATTCTTTTAATCTTAAATGTGGTAATATAACTGTACATTCTTCAGATTCATTAATATTTTCAAAATTAATAACCAAATCAGGTGTTACTTCTGGTTCATTAGTTTCAATTGTAGTCGCCGATTCAACTGTTTCTCCTTCTTTAAACTCTTCCATCATGGTCTTACCATGAACTCTTACCAATGATATTGGGCAATAGAATTCATTTCCATAATGAGATAAGATTTCCAACTTCAAATACCTGGCCCAAATCAAAGGATTTTGAATTTTAAAACTTTGAATATCTCTTATATTATCAGCTTGAAACTCTCCCAATACTTTCCAGTTGGTAGCAGGAAATCTATCACTGACAGAAATTTTTACATCTTTAAACATGGAACTGAAAAATTCAAAATTCCCCATTACCACACTATCTATCAAAATGTCCTGACATAATTCTATAATCACAAATTTATTAGGTGAAGAACATTGGTTCAAAAGATAGGAGTCCTTATTTTCTTTTAATATAGACAGAGCACCGTTCGCCAAGGAATTGGTCTTGACAACAGTAGCTGCACAATCTGCTGATGCGTAGTTGAACTTGTCCTTGTAAACTTTACCTTGATCTTCGGTCTTTACATCTTCTTCGATGGTGATGTTATTAGTATGAATGGTGAGATCACTTGATACAGGAATGGATTCGTTTTTTATGGTACTATAGTTATTATCCTTATCATCCTGTTTATGCTTCTTCCATTCTTCAAATGACATAAAATGACAATCATCTAGCGTGAGATTGGTCTGGTTAGAATATGAGGATGTGAGATTGGAATTATTGGTCTGAGGCATGTATATGTCAAGATCTATATCTATATCGAAGTCCTCGACTTCGAATGATCCCTCAGGAACCGATGCTGATTTGCTTCCTGTTGTGGATATTGACATGGAAGTGGAAGCTATGTTGGTAGTGGTGGGGGTGGTTGTGGTAGTGGTGGTGATGACTTCTACCCGATGAACCTTCGGATACAGAGCCGAATTGGTGTGCCATGAGAAGACATTAGATGCTATGGAAACAGGACAAGAGTTGGGAGTCGCTGTGGAGTTGACGATCAATGGGTCGGGTGTCAGAAGATGATCACCCAACACTAGAGGCACTAGTAGAGCTAGCCACCGTTTCATGAATGTATCTAAGTGTTGTTGGTGGAGTAAGGACGATTGAATTATTAAAGTTTGGGTGCGATTAACGGTTATGAGATAGATGGAGCAGACGGACCGATATGCAAGGTGTACAGAAAAATAAACCAGACAGGTCAGACACTAGTGTTTATGGGGTTATAATCTTAGATTAATCATCTTGATCATTTTTAACAGAATATTGGAAATATAGAAGAGGTAGGTCTCTTTTTTACTTGTTTTCTACGGGATTATATTATGCAATAACGATATTAAATTAAAATCACGAACTGAAATGCTAAAAAAGTGATGCTAGTAAATGCTAAATTACTTCGGCAAATCTGCTTCGAGAGTTATTACTACCCCCTTCAGTTTCCCCAGTCATAAAAATGTTTTGTACCCTATCATATTGACTTTGTCTGTTGTGAGGTCCCCCTGCTCCAGGCAAAATACCGTCATCATCATAGTCAGAAGGATTAAATTCGGACTCAATGTCAGATTCGGAGTGGTCTGCATAGATAGGATCTTTATGGAAATTTAAAGGTTCTTGTTCACTGTCTTCATTGAAATTAAATTGATCAGGTGAAGCCATTGGATGACCAAAAGTATTGAATGATTGTGAAGGATGTCTAGAAGATGCTGAAGTATTTGTTTCACCTCCTTTGCTAGTTTGACCTGAAGGAGTGGATCTAAAAACTGATTCAAGATTATTATTATTAGTTACCCCTCTGTAAAAGAAATCATCATCATCATTTCTAGGATTAATATTAGGATTATTGTTAATAATACTATCTCCGTTACCTCTAGAAGTAGCAGCAGATGATCCATAATATTTACTATTGGTAACATTCAACTGACTTTCTAAATCCTTGATCCCTGCAACTGATCCCCGATGAGCACCAAATATTGGTTCTTGACCATTTCTTGGACCAAAGAATTTGGCGAAACCTGATCTCGGAGCTTCAATAGTTTCTTGATGATCACTTAGAGAACCACCATCATTAAAATCAGGAGATTGGTTTTTAATTCCCTTTTTCTTCTTTAAGAATAAAAATGCAACCACTAAAACTCCAATAAAAATGGTTCCACCGATGGAACCTACAAGACCTCCAATCAATTTAGTATTTCTCAGAGTATCACTGTTTTCAGAAGGGGAGACAGCAGCAAAAGTTGGAACAGTTATAACCGTGGTTATAGTAGTATCAGCAGAAGTTATAACAGAAGTATAGGATGAAGTATAAGATGAGATACTTGACCAACTAGATGTGGTAGATTCCGCTTTAGACGAGTCTGAAGTAGAAGTAGATGAGTGCGAACTAGTGGTTGAGCGGGCAACCAGTGAAGTAGAACGTGGGATGGCCGATGAGGAAGATGAGGTACTTGCAGTAGTGGTAGAGCTAGAACTAGAAAAAGAACTAGAAAAAGAACTAGAAAAAGAACTCGAAGAAAAAGAACTCGAAGAACTTTCGGTACTAGAACTTTGACTTTGACTTGAACTTAAACTACTTGAAGATAAGCTCAGACTGAAACTTGACAAGGATGATGACTCCGAACTTGAACTAGCAAAAGACAGACTTGAAATTTCACTAGAAGAGGCTGAACTAGATATTGAAGCACTGGAACTACTAATATCAGAGCTCGAGCTGATGATAGAAGAACCGCTTACTGTATTAGAGGCACTGAAAGATGACAGTGCGGAGGATGATGAGTCCAGCGAAGGGATGGGGGTACTTGAGGGTTCCCCACTTAAAGAGCTAGAACTAACAGACGGTTCCAGTGACCCGTCAGTATTAGTTAAAGTAGAAGAATTAGTAGAATCCATGGAATTTGTTGTTGAAAAAGATGTGGTACTTTCTGAATTATTTGCACCGGTGGTCAGGGAGGAAGAAGTTTGCGACTCATTTGCTGCGACTTCCGTAGACGAGCCCAAACCACTATTATTTGGGTCTGCGAAAGTTCCAGATGAGTTCTGCAGATCTCTCGGGTGAATAATCACATTGCTCCAAAACATGATTAATTAACTGTTTTCGAAATTATTCTTAATCACAACCAATGAGATGATTAAATGTAATATCTTGAACTTCGAATGAAAAACAACAAAAAAAAAAAATAAATAAAACACCCACTGATGGTTTTTTAAAATTGGTAGAAATGTGGGAAAGGTTATATGTCTCACCAACAGATTTTTGATCGCCTATCTCAAAAGGAAGATTTCAGTTTAATTACTTGGAGGCACAGCTGAGGGGTATACCGAGGAAGAGTTGAAATGAGGTGAAAACGATTGAAAAAAAAATGCAAATGAAAGCTGAACAGTCAGCCAGTGGGTAATGAAGGCTAAAAGATGAAAAATCACCATAGGAAGAAAATTTCATGCGGTTATATATGAATTGTCTATTTCATCCCTTCGTCGCTATAATTAGCTTTGATCAACACTCTCTTTTGTGCACGTGAGCCCAAGGGGGGTTTTCAGATACTTTGTGGGCAGATTACCACATACTCAGGGGTGGAGGAAATTCGGGGGAAATGATCAGTACCGTATACCAAAGTAGTTAAAGATGTAAGATATGGGTATGAGGTACCATTTGAGTCGACATTCTCCTTGAAACCTACTCAATTGTCCCCAAAGTTTCTGGTTCACCTAGTGATTCAAAATCCTCCTTGAGTGTCGCGCCAATGTTCTCTATGTAGCAGATGCGACATTTCAAGCAATGGTTAGTCACCTTTAATTTGGGAGTAGATGCCCTTGACAAAATTAGGGTGTTTAATTTGAATACTAAATTAGGAAATGACATAACTTAAATCTATATAATTAAACTATGAAGTGTTCACTTATCAAGATGAAGACAAAAGTCATGATGAACAGATCGCTTAAAAGTTATATTGGTATATTACCACCAGGGGCCTTATTTTATGTTGACAGGTACTTCGCATAAATACGTGCATACAGGTGAAATCGAATACATAAATTAAATAAACTTGCATTAATAAATAAGATAGGATTTGGTTACGTATTAGTGATTCGGTACTAAGACCAATGAATAGGGTTAAACAAGTATTTTATCATGAATGGGTGTGTATTCACAAACAAGACCTTAAAATGGTCAAAATGGTAAATATTAAGTTGGAGACATATTTGACACATTTTTTAGTATCGTTCGCTTCCAAATTGCAGTAGACCAAAAAAAAAAAAAAAAAAAATTGACCAATAATTATTAGCAACTAAACCGAGCCCCACCAAACATATTGATAAGACTCAACTTTTATGGATGGACGAAAGTGGCTTGTTCATATTGTCGAGACAATCTCTCTGGCAACCAGTCCGTATGAGTAATGTATAGAAATATGGCAATCACTGTGAGATTGTGGCTCATAATTAGCTAAAAATTTTTAAAAATTCATTTAAACATTTGTAGCCTATTTGAATTTTCTTTTTGAAGCCAACCAATCTTTGATTGCAAAAAGTGACATTTCCCATCCCATCAACAAAGAAACCACTCCCAAAGATAAGTTCAATGTAAACATTGAGGTAAGTCCATAGTACTCGAATATTAAAATAACAGGATCGGTAGATTCCATGAAAATCAATCCACCGCATATTAATCCAAGACTAACAACCAACTCAGTAAATGGTCTCGAAGGTTTAGTTAATTCTTTATTAGTAGGTCCTAAAAGAGCCATAACATAAGTAAATAAACGAAATGCACATGCAAGAATGAACATATTACCCCATTGAACATGTATTTCGGTGGAAGTCACCGAAGCTTGTTGATGTTTGGACATAAGAATTCCGGTCCAAAAGATAGTGATGACAGGGAAGGGATTAGGAGAGAAACCAGGAGCCGACTTAATAATGTTATTATAATGAGGATCAGAAGAATCTTTTGAAGCCATAAAATCGTCTTTAGATTTTTCAAATCTCCAATTATTTAATTTGATCTCGGCGATAACTCCGCATAATCCACAACCAATAAATATAAAAGCAATTGAAGCATGTTGTAAATCTTTTGGAGACCAAGCACCACCAGAATTACTCAAATGCTCCAAGAAAATGTTTGTACAGCCGTAAAACAAAATTAAAGAACATTCTAAAAGTTCCATTGTAACCAAACCTCTAGATTGGATTCTACTCCATCTAGATTGATTTTTGGTATATTTGGTAATATAATGATGATTCCAAGCCCAACCTTTTGCCGAGAAAGCACCAGAGTATCTAGCCAAAGTTAAAATTCCATAAGCGAAAAAGACACCACCTTTAATAAAATGAGCTAATAAATTGAAGACGGCTTTGCCTTTTCCCAAGACTAAAAATGTTGCCAAGCCAGTAGGAACATAAACCAAGAAAAAAAAGAAGTGACCCCAGTGTAAGAAGTTGAAAATAACATTAACTACCAGATAAATAGTAGAGGAAATTCTCTTGAAAATTGGTAAATGTAATAATTTCCCAGCCAAAGAAGATTTTGAAGGGGAGTTATTTCCTGATAACATTGCACTGTTTGAAGTTTTAGGTTCTTCAGAATCAGAATAATCAGTATAATTACCAGAATTTTGTCTAGAAAACTCAAATAAGGTATTTTCTGGAGAATTGACTTGTGTAGCATCAATATCGTCACTATTATCTTCAAGATTAAGAGAATAATATTCACCAGAATTGGCCTTATAAGCAAATTTCATAATAGCAGCAAAAACCTGAGAAATTGTTGAGAAGAAAAGAATCCAAGACATTTTGTTATAAGCATTACCTGGGTATAATTCAGGAATTGAGTTCATAAACACCGAGTATGAGTATAATGAGCCAATTGTAAGACCGGTATGAATAAGAAGAGAGCCCAAATACCAAGAAACCAATCCCAAATTCTTTAAAATCATTGATATTGGATAAACAAATATCACAGTTGCCAATCCCAATAAAACATGAGCATATAAGCTAGCCTTATGCTTTGAAGGAGTACTAAAATAGCTCACGGTAGTGTTGTAATCTTCCCAAAATAACCTTTCTTCCGGAAGCAAGTCCATTTCAAGTATTGGTACACCATGATGATGATGATCAACATGAGGAATTGGAGTCATGCCAGAATCAGCAACAGTATTAAGGTCAGATACAACCACTGATGGCAACATGTGATTCATAGAATCCTTTGGTGACAGAGCAGCGGCGTGGGATTGAAGGTTGTGGTCATGTTCATGGTCTTCGGCATATACAATTGAGGTAGCTAAAGCTGCCGTTACTAGTATCTTTACACCATACATTTTTGATAATGATCTCGAAAGTTGCAGCAGAGCTAGTTTAATTTATAATAGATGAGGGACCTATCACAAAGACAGCAAAGGCCGTAAAGTCATGTGACCGGAAGCATCGGTAACCAAAAATAATTATTAATTATAGTGACGCGCGGGAGTTGAGGGTATAGTTTCCGTCTGTAACTTAGAAATTGCTGTTATAACTTGCGCTTTTAACTATTCTGTGTCATCAAATTCCAAATAAGGAAACTTATTTTTGGTAATTACTAAAGATCAAATGCCGCTATAATTAGAAATGGGTCGCCGAATTTCTTGGCTACACGGGCTCATGCCATAGCTAATCCCGAATCCCGAACAAAGTCTCTATTTATATCTTTATACTATTACTAAAATTTCAGTCATATTCACTTAAAATAGATTCGTTAACCAATCCGGTGATCAATAAGTATCAAAAAAAAAAAAGTCTTAGCATCCTTTGCAACGAGCAGAATTCCCATGCAGGTCTTTTGTCTGGTGACTTATTTTTTTCTTGATTTGGTGACTAATTATATTTTATGTGACCATCATAATCCCACTCCACAGTTTTTTTTTTAATTCATCCAAACCTCCTTCTGATTGTGCTGCAAAAAAACAAATAAAGAAAAACACAAAGAACAATAGGAAATGCAATTTCGTCAATTCTATTTTTACAATGCATTCTTTCTTGTAAGATAGTCGAACCTTGAATATGTGTAGCCAATAAATGGTAAATCCTCTTTAAGATTCGTTTTACCAGTTGCTTCTTGATCTCTTTGTTCCATGGCCTTTATTAAAGCTGGTGATTCTGGGACATTTTCTAATTCATCAGTCGGGAAGAATCGAGTATCAGTAATTGATCTCAATTTAGGAATAAATGGTGCGTCAACCTTTCTAATAGTATCCCAGTCAACTCCACGGAAAAATGGATGTTGTTTAATTTCTTCGGCACCCCCATATCTTCCTAATCTATTCTCACTACTAGTAAGAAGTTTACGGATAAGGTCCTCACTCTCAGGTGATAAATGTATATCTTCAGGAATTTGTAAAGTTTCTTGCCAATTCAAAATTTTACGATAAGTTTCATGAGGAGTCTCAGAACAAAAAGGTGGCCAACCAATTAAACATTCAAACATAATAGCACCCAATGACCACCAATCACATTCTTGTCCATAACCTTGATGAATAAAAATTTCTGGTGCAATATAATCTGGGGTACCAACTGTTGAATATGCCATTAATCTTCTTGATTTTCTCCACGTTTGCATTTGTTGTCTATTCGACATAGTCAAATGAATAGCATCCACCATCATACTATTTCTACCAGTTCCATTGTTACTAGTCAATTGATTTGGTTGCAAATGAGTTGCTGGACCTTCTTTCTCTAATAATTTTTTATAGTAGTTCAGATCATGCGTTTTGTGGAATCCTGTACTTAACCCGAAATCAGATAATTTAATATGACCTCTGATATCAATTAAAATGTTATCAGGTTTAATATCTCTATGAATAAAACCAAGCTTGTGAATGGCTTCAATTGCTAACACACATTCTGCCATATAAAATCTGGTAATATCTTCAGTGAAAATTTGCCATCTGATCAACATTGTCATTAAATCTCCACCTGGTAAAAATTCCATAATTAAATATAAGTATTGTGAATCTTGGAAGGAATAATACAATGAAACAACCCACGGCGAATCACTACCAGCTAACACATCTCTTTCTGCTTTAACATGGGCCAATTGATCTTTTTTGTACATTTCAGACTTTAATAATGTTTTCATGGCATAAATCTTACCTGTGTCTCTCTTTTGAACCAATCTAACTTCACCGAAGGCACCTTTACCAATAACTTTAACAGTGGTGAAATCTTCTAATGATAATTTGGTTCTTCTTAATCTCAAGAATTGAGATTCTTTTTTACCCAAACTTTGCAATTGTCTGTTTTTCCTTTCTTCACTAGCTCCTAAATCTTCAGTCATTAATTTATGTTCTAAATCTAATCTTCTTTGGTTTCTTTCTATGGCGTGACTGACAGACATCTGATAATAATTTTCCATCTTCAACTTAATGGCTGCTGCTTTATCTTGTGCATGTTTACCCAAAAGATTAGGTAGTCTGTTGAAGTAAACATAATTTGAACCATTTGATTGTCCTTGTCCTTGACTGGCTAAACCATTGTTAGATGTTACGGTTCCATTACCTGACTTGGTAGGTGCAGCTTGAGGAGGGGCCAATACTGATATTTGAGGTTGTGCTTGAGCTTGTGCCTGTTGTTCAGCTTGCTGACGGGCATGTTCTGCTTGTGCAACCTCTGCTTGAGCACGTTCTTGAGCTTGTGCTTGAGCTTGTGCCTGAGCCTGAGCCTGAGCCTGAGCCTGAGCCTGAGCCTGAGCCTGAGCCTGAGCCTGAGCCTGAGCCTGTGCTTGTGCTTGAGCCTGAGCCTGAGCCTGAGCCTGAGCCTGAGCCTGAGCCTGAGCCTGAGCTTGTTGTTCAGCTTGAGCTTGAGATTGTTGGTTGACTTGGAACTGGTGAGATATTGGAGACAGAGCATCTCCGTAGTTCAAAATATTGGTATTACTGTGATTTGACAACAAGGAGTTTGTCAAAGAGTTGGAATGACTTATTTCTGAAACATTAGTACTACTATTGTTGTTCAACTGAGTAAAGTTCGTTGGAGGTTTGAAGTTCATCGAATCGATCGAAGTAAACTTATTCCCCATGGAGTTTGTGGTACCTAAATGAGAACCAAACCTATTTCCATCGTAATCATCAACAATATGATCTTCTCCAAATTGGCCATTGCTCAGAAACTTGGGGGAGGCAACCATGAAAGCATGTTGAGCAGGTGGAGCTATTCCATGTGGATCGGCCTTTCTCACAGGAGAGTTATCGTAATCATGGATGTTTGAAGAAGGAGGATTTTGAATGGTAGTATCTTCATCCATGAAGCTATCATCGTGGTACTGTCCTTGGAAGTTATCTTGATTTTGAAACGAGTTGAAGTTCTCATTGTTGTTGTGCTGATTTTGCTGTTGCTGTTGCTGTTGCTGTTGCTGTAGATGTTGGTAGTAGAGCTGCTGTTTCTGCTCATCCGTCAAATAGTCGTAGTTCATGGCTACTTGATTCAACTGATGATAGATAAGTTTTACCAGATCAACAAAATTCCTGTAAGGGAATCGGAAAAAAGACTCGTGTAAGAAACAATAACAACAAGGAATGCGACGCCAAAACGTTTACCAAATCCAGATTCTGAAAGTCCAATTATTGTTAGGCGCTAGATCAAATAAGGTGGAGATAACGGCCAATTTATTCCTACTTCAAAGACAGTTGTTCAACGTTTTTCTTGTTTGAAATTGACCAAAATGAAGGCGAGTGGACGGTTGAGGGGATACTGAAAAAGGGGGGGAACAAAAAATCGCGATTACTGTCAAATTCTCCAAAATGGAAATGAGGATCAGATGAGCTAAAAAGAATTGGACAAAAAGTATCTTGATGTAGAAACGATAGTAAAAAATATCTCTCGATGGGTCTTGGTAGTGTCTGTTGTAAGGAGATTTACGTTCTGTCGTTTTTTTTTTTTGGTGATTAGGCCTAGAGTCGCGACAATGGTGATTCAAAGGGGATTAAAGCGAGAATAATAGAATCGGAAAGGGGAAGTGGGTAGAGGAGGGCTAGAACAAATACATTAAAATTATTCTATAATCGTCAGAAACAGTGAAGTATTACCTTAAACGATCGTGATGGGCCCGGGAGTAAACTATGTCCAAAAGATGGAATATATTGTCTGTTTTCAAGTTATTGTAGCCCCTATACTAAATGAAAAGTGAGATCTCATTATCTTATTATCATGGAACGGCAAATTAATTTAGCGAGGGCAATGAAAAATTGTCTATGTGTCTCACCTAGTGGCATTATTTTTTTAAGGCTTGTAGTATGATAGCTGTAGATATATTCTAAGGTTCATTTGTGCCAAACTATATAGTGTATAGACATTAACTAAAGAATCCGTAAAGTTTACAAGTACTTTTCATACCATATAGTAAATTTTCACTGTTTATCATTGGCTTTGGTTGATCGATTCACCTTGACTACTTGCCTGGTACTCAAAATGAATGCTTATAAGAAAATAGTTATTGAAAAATAGAGTGACATTAATGGTCTTATATCAAACAACTACTAACCTACTAGCGTTGTCCAATCCTCCGATTGTAATAGTGTTTTGAATTTTATCGTAATTATAATATGTGTATTATGTTACATACATGAAACGTACTATACATACATCACATTTAAAATTGTAAGGCTTGACCCTTTTGCTTCTTGTCACCACCTAATTCGAAGTGCTTACATCTCTTTAATGAAAGTTGAGCTCTGGTCTTGCAGACAACACATTCCAATCTTAAAACGACCTTCTTGGTAGTCTTGGCTTTCTTGTGGAAAACTGGCTTGGTTTGACCACCGTAACCCTTTTGCTTACGGTCATATCTTCTCTTACCTTGAGCGAATAAAGAAGCCTTACCAGCCTTGTATTGGGTAACTTTGTGTTGGGTGTGCTTACGACATTCCTTACCCTTACAGTAGGTCTTTCTAGTTTTTGGAACGTTAACTATAATGTTAGTACTATGTCCTAATTTTCACGAAAAGTTCATTTAACTGAATAATCATAATCTCCACTTCACCACTTCATTAACTCATGATTGAGCTGAACGTCTTTCTACTCTCTTTCTTGAGCGATACCCTGTTTTCAACAATTATTATGTCATGATCTTCATAAAGGTCATAAATTCATAAGTTATCTTCAACACTTCTTTTGATGTTTAATGATGAGTTGCTTCTCCACTATACCCTCATGTGGTTGATACGATTCTTGGTTTCATGCTGGTTTTATTCTGATTGAAGTTGATTCTTGATCTTTATTCATATTCATATTACATACCCATTATGACTTGATGAACTGGTAATGTTTAGGAAGAAATTTCAATCGAACTTTAGTTAAGTGAAAAAAAATTTTCCCTACTGGGTTGGCACTAGGGTGCGGGTTAGTGTGGTGAAGATTATGGTGCGTAAATGCAGGAGCTTATGTACTGCAGACAGGTGTGATGATCACGTGCATAGGGCTCGAGACCTAATGCATGGTCACTACCAGTGTAGCTACTTCCATGAATGCAAGTTATCATTGTCCAAAAGTATGTTAGGTTCACTCTGAGGTTAATAAGAGAGAGTTAAGTTAGTTTACATAGTATGAATGCTTTTCATATTTGCTACTTTTGAAGATTTTAGCGTAGTTGCTAACTTATAGTAATCTAGGTCATGTGACCTATGGGTAGGTTAGAACGCTGGATAAAACAGACCTAGGAAATCTGGTCATCTATGTTTCTTTCAAGTAGGTAATACGAAACAATGTGGTGCTGGAACTATCCAAAATAATCCAAAATTTCCAATTTGGCATTTTAAAGCAATTTTCATTTGGGTGCAAAATTTACTACTAAAATGCTCAAAACCACAAATCTGGTTCAAACACCAAATGAAGCAAGCCATCTCTATATATTGTTTGAAGAATTGAACCACCTAGAGTATCCACATATTTACGTATTGCCTATTCTTTTGTTTAACAGGTTGCGAGAAAACAATTAAAACGTGGATTATACATATGCCAATTTTGGCGGACTATAAAAAATTTCGTAAGGACCGTATGGACGTCCATGATGACGTCCCTAGTGACTAAGGGTAAACCCTCAATAGGCAAAAAAAAAGAAGAAAGAATTAGAGATATTATACAGAGATGAGAGGAGAAGGATGCTTAGTTCTCATAACAAGCATTGGCAATCTAGAAATTAAACTGACCACAAATCATGTCAAACAACCATGCCAATACTTGAAAGAGCGTAAACTTATTCAAGCTTGAGTGATGGTTTTGTAGATAGTAGATGTGGAGGTGACAGTTTCATCTGCTGGTTCATCGGATGCATAGTAATCATAGTCTACGTAACAGACTCCGTTGGCTGCGGAAGTAGTGACGTTTTCTATGATCCATGAACCGGTGGAACTAGGAATATTGTTGGCATCAGTGATGGATGGACCATCTTTGTTTTGATTAGTAGTAGCTGGTTTGCTGTCAGCAGCCTTAGTAGGCTTGGTAGAAGCAGTAGTGGTAGCTGGTGCTGGTGCTGGCGATGAAGTTGTAGCGACTGTGGTAGCTGGCGATTTAGTAGTGACTGGAGAGTTGGTAGCTGGAGCAGGTTTTGGAGCTTTGGTGGTTTCTTCAGCTTCAGTTGCTGGAGCTTCATCAACTTCTTCTTCGGACAGTATAGGAGTGGTTGCAACAGTTGTGTAAATATGTTGAGTACCGTGAACCACAGAAGTTACAGTAGCGGTGTATCTGGTGACAGTTTCAGTATCAGTATTCACAATGATTTTAGTACGAGTTGCTTGTTTTTGTTCAACAGTATGATAGTTGGTTTGAACTTCATGTTTAGTAGTAGTCAAATGAACCACAATTGGACCATCATCATCATCATCGCCATCACGTCTGTGACGTCCAACACGGACCGGGGAAGCAAGAGAGCTAGTAATCAAAGAGGCAGTAGCCATGGAAATGAATAATTTGGAGAATTGCATGCTGTTTCGAGGGGGTATCCTAATAGTAAGTAGTAATAGTAGTAAGTGAGTAAAAGAGTGTCAATGTAAGGAATGACTGGAGTGAATAGTAGTGAAAGACTAAAGTTGGATTAGAGAGAGAGAGAAAAGGAGAGTAGCACTAGGGATACGTATCGTATTCTAATATAGATGTTGTGGTAGTAGTTTTTTTTTAAATGATTGAAGAAATTAGGCTTAGTGGAAAACCACCACTAATTTATACGTGTATCATTGCCTCGTCCAGAAGTGTATCTTAATGCTGGTTCTTGCCTAGTTCATAGTAAATCTCACCGATACTTTTTTTTAGTCAGTACATGATAGAAGCCCAAAAAATTCTAATTTGGGTGGGGCCAACAACCTATTTTGTCGGAATAAACGGTTTCCTTTCAACGTCTATGTCCCAAATAGTAATGATGTAATCCTATTATGGCAATTAACTAGCTCCAAATGCCTTATTACTGTGCCTATACTATTAGGCTGGCTGCGAAATCCCAATTGGGGTTTTGTGTCACTTCTATAAGGCTGGCTGCAACCTCCAGATAATCGAACAAAACTTTATGCGCAGAGGAAAAACAATCCAATCTTGGGAGAAGGTGGGATTCGTGGTAACTGACACTAGTTCTCTTCAACTTCTGCATCCAGGAACAAGTATTATTACGTGTGGTTATATTATAACTACACAAGCCAGTTACCTAGTTACCTGAAAATGAGGTTTTTGTTTTATTATTCGAACAAGTGGTAAGTGCTTGCTTTGAACAAAACTACTGGAATTATCACCACCAAACCTAGTGACCTAGCTCACACTAAGATACCTCATGTGTAGAAACGCCCCTTCTAATCGTAATTACCACTTTAATGCTTAATCGAAAAGCTTAAGTGGGGTTTCCGAGCAAGAAATGTTCCAGACAAAATAAATCCACACAAAATAAAAATTGAAAGTAATATGCTATTAATAGTCAAAATACGTCTGTACCTGCCCTTCAACTATTGACTATTCCCAAATACTAGGGCTAATAGTGTTTCGCTTGTGCAGAGACGGATAAATATTCAGCCACTTTTTAATAAAATGAAAAAATTAAAGCAACATGGCACAATACTGTTTCTATAATGCACTATGTACCATGATGTATGACAATCATAGATTTCTAGACTTTGCCTCTTTGGCGTAGATTATGGGCCAGTAAGTATGCCAAGTCTGGTGGTACAGTTAAGGTTGGAAAGGTCACTTGGTTTTGGTTGAAGGCTTTGCCCAATGGTATGCAACAGTCATGGCAACTGGGATTGATACACTTACCATGTCTCCCATAATCAAAGCAGTTTACTTAAACTAGAAACTGAATAATTGAACTGCCCCCTCCCCCCTCCTCACACCCTAATTGACCTTTTTTGTTAGGGTACATAGGTGGTGCTGGTAAATATCTGTGTATTAGCTAAGAAAAAGCGAAAAGGTTCTCGGTATTTCATTCAGTCATCCCGATATCTTTGGCATACTGGCATACCACGCCAGCCCAAAGATTGGGCCAAAATGAATAGCGATTGTGAGAAGTAGAGGGTGCTGAATTGGGTTTTCGCCTAATCTGTGTATATATTATTGGGCATGTAACTGGCACATTTTTTGATGACATTCACATCCCTAGCGGATATCCAAAGAGTTCATGGTGCCCGGGTTTAATTGTTCTACATTGTACTCTGCTCATCATCATTAGCAATACAATTGGTTAGATGACGATTTCCAGCTATATTCAACTCGCTACAAAGATTGACGTTGTGTCAACTCTGATTATAGTTGTCTATGAATAAAATATTAAGGTCTTGGTGTCAGCGAATATTCAATTTCGCGACATAGCAGCTTGATTGTGGAGTATCAGTTGTGTTGGTAATCTTATTACAGAAGTACTTTCGTATATCTTGGTATTGCGTAATGGCCGTACTCTTGATTTTAGGTAGGTGGTACTATAATCGGGGTTTGATCTTTATTGCTGCAAAAATCTCGGAATCTTATCAGTTACCTCCGACCAGCGACCGGCCTTAGGGAACGTTCCGAACAGATTGAGGTCGCAAAAACCGTGACTCCCATACCTTCCGAGGTAATAAGGAACTCGTCTAGAGAGTTACCTTTGAAATTGAGTCTCGAATGTATAAATCCTCAAAAAATGTAGTATACATAATCCAGCATATTTGACATATTTAAACAACTACAAAAAAGACGGTCTTTATACCTTTTAAAGTTAATTCTCTTGGTTATATATAGTAAACTGTCTGTTACTTAAATAAAATATTTTCGGTGGGCGCACTTCCCTCGATCATAGTTCCGGCGGGTCGTAATCCCGCACTTTCCGTCTCATCATCACAACAAATCTCTAGTTTTCTCTTTATAAATCGCTATTTCCGGGATAAACTAAACCGGGTTATACAAACAATATCAATACAAAAGGTTACCTGATAAGCAAAAGTATGAGTTATTTTACTACCAACACAACTGCCCTTCCTTATGGAACCTACAACCCGCAAAGAAACAGTGGAATTGGTCATTTACAACAACCTCTGATCCAGGGATTGTCTGGTCAAGGACCAGCTCATGACCCAAACTCGGCAGCTGCTGCTGCTGCTGCTGCTCAAGCTCAAGCTCAAGCTTCAGGTCAAGTACCACCACAGGGTCAAAACCAACAACAGCAACAACAGCAGCAACAAAGCCAACAGCAGCAGCAACAACAACAATCGCGTTCAGGAAGAGGTCCAAATGCGAATGACTCAAAGGCATCACCAGCAGATTTGCCAGCAAAGAAAGAACGTAAGAATAGACCAGGTCAAAAGTTCGGTGCTAAGAAGAAGTCATGGGTTTGGAGTTGGTTTGTCCAAGATTCTAGTAATCCAAACATCGCTGCTTGTGACTATTGTGGTAAAATATTGATAAGGTTACCATCAGATAAAGGATCTCCTAAAAAGTTGAGTGAGCATTTAAAGACTCATAAGTTAGCAAGAGAGACCATTAATTATTCTCGTAGCATTCCTATTGATGGATATGGTGTTACTTATACCAACAATGGTGACCCAATAAGTTATCCATCTAATTATCAAGATACCACTTCAGTTCCAGACTCTTCAAATGCACCATTACCACATGAAGTTGGTGTCAATGCACCAATTCATCAACTTGAAGAATCAAAGAAAAAGAGAAAACCAGAACAATTTGATGTTAGATCCAACCGTAGATTTCTTTCTGCTGATTTTGATAACACACCTTACACCTCAATGAAATTTCATAAACATTTAATGAAATTTTTGACTGAGAATAAACTTCCAATCAATGCTATTAAATCCCACTCGTTCCAACAACTTATCTATGATTTGAGATCGGACTCCGTGGCCGACTTATTAGAATTGACTAGTTTATACAGTTCCTTGTTAGAAGTGAGTAGATACAGTGATGGTGCTGGGGAAGGTGACCTGGAAAGTCAAGCTGTTAGTGCTTTGGCTAGTGTTGTGGAGAACAAATGAGCCTGGTATCAGCCAGAAATTAATTAAGGGTAGACCTGGAATGGTCAATAAATAATAATAATAATAATAATAATAACAATACCCTTTCATCATAAGAGAATTAAAATTTCCGAAACAGAAGAAGAAAAATCACTCCCTTTATTTATTCCATTATTTGTGTACAATCCAAACTGGTTTGTTGATGTACCCGTGTACTATATGCAATTTAAATCTAAGTGAAATCATTAACTAATTTACACGAAGATATTTTTATCTGTCCTAGTCATTAAAATGTATTTATATATGTATCGTTAATTCATGATCAGTCATGAGCTGGGCAATTAAATGGTAAGATCTTGTATTCCTTCATTAATTCCTACCATTCCATCAATGCTGCTGACACTGAATGATCCTGGAGTACCACCTAATCCATACAAGATGTTAGGAGTACCTCTGTAGACAGCAGGAGGGGTTGAAAGTGTCGAAAGTGTTGGAGTTGACACAGGAGTATTGGTTCTGGAAGATTCAAGATATGTTGGAGGACTAAGTGTTCTCACATCCTCATAAGTAGGAGGGACTTCATCATCCCAAGCAATTCCAAGACCTGATCTTTCGGTCAAATGAAGTTTGAATTGCATTCTCAATACTCTAGCAGCGCCGGTTGGGACACCAATCAGATTGGAAGAAGGTGCTGGTGACCCAGTAGGAGTTGGAACTTGAGAAGAGCTGACAGGAGTGAGTCCGTTCTTCTTCTTTTCAGATGCTTGAACAACTTCTTCAGCAACAACAACTTCAACGATCAAAGTATGGTTCACATAAATACCCAAGGTTGGATCATCAATATCACAAGCAACATTTGCAGCATTTCTTAAACTTTCCAAATGTTTACCATCAGTATTTGGTGTATCACTTGAACGTTTACTGATATGAGGATGATAACCGGTTGCAAAATTAGCAGCACTGATTTCAGCCACCATTTCAATTCTTCCTCTTCCACTAAAATCGGATTTCCAACCTGATTTAATTTCTCCATGACTCACTGTTCTAGTTTCTTCAAAATAAACATGACCTTCATCTTCTTCATTTCCAGATGAATTAGATGATGATTGGGGCAGTAAATCTCTTCTAGCAAGATCAGATGGATTTGTAGTCGATTGAACTGCTATTGAAGGAGCAAAGTCTTCAAGGAAGGTTTGATGAGCATCACTAGTAGGTTCAGGTTCCAATTCAGGCATATCCACGTCTTCATCACCAGGAGTTTGGGGAATATCTTGAGATTGGGAACGACTACTTGGTCTAGTCAAATAAGACATTCTTGATCGAACAGTACTATGATGTAAATTTGAAGTTTTTGATTGGGATGAGTTTGGGTTTAAGGATGACTTTTTCAGGGCAATTTCTACTGCCTTTAATTTTGGGATATGTTTGGAACAAGCATAAGCTTGTACTTTGGTGTTTTCTTCTATTCTCCATGATAATTTTCTCATCCTCCATCTTCTATCACCTTCTTTATTGACTATGTTATCTAATTTAAGCTCTACCGGAAAGCTTGATTTGGGCCATACAACATTTGGTAAAACTGCACTTGCAGTAACATCTGTTGGAGGAAACACTCTAAGGGAATTTCTATCAGGACCTCTTAAAAGCAGTCGAACAATATTGATTGGAATTTTCACGGAAGTTTCTTTTGAACTGGCTGTACTTCTACCAGTTGCAATTAATTCATATTTGATATAACTATGAGAATGAGATGATCCAAGTTTGGAAGTAGGTGGTAAAGAGCCAGGAAGTAAATGGGAAAATGGATATGCATGACTTCCAATTGGGAAAAAGGTAGATGCTGTAAGTACATCCCATCTAGCTAAGGTAGTGGTTCTAACATGACAATCTTTACATGCTGATACCAGGGATGAAGAGATAGTGAAAGGCTTGGTATATCTCATGGTCTGGATAAGGGAAAGAGTGACGTTTTCTAATTCCAATTCATCTTGTATAGTTTGATGATCTCCATTACTACTACTACCACCACTCAAAGTTGGTCTTAAGGATCCAAGAATTGGTTTAATTTCTAACGTTAAAATTCCTGATATAATTGATCCAGTAGATTCGTGAGGAAGTCCATAAAGTACTATTGGGGGAGATTCCAAGTTTATACTAAGATTAAATGCAGACGTTGAAGGGTTTGAACGGATAGAACTTGCACTGGATGTTGGACTGAGTGTACTAGAAAAGGAATCGGAATTCCTGGTATACACTGGCCGCTTTTCCTTGTCGGACTGAAGCAAAACTCTCGATAATAAGGCCATCTTGAAGCGATCTTCTCCTTATGGTTATATCGATATGGTGAAAAGTGGTAATGGTTGTCCGTTGATACTTGATTTTTTTTTTTATTTTAATGTATAATAAAAAAAAATCCACTATAAAAGTTGACCCTTTAGATTATGGTGGTTGTGGGTATTGGAGGGTTATATTATGATGCAAATGACTAAGTGGACCAGATATTCGTAAATAATCTCAATGGTGATATTTGCAACAACTGATAAGAGGTATGTATTGACAATGACCGGCTATATCCGCCTATTTATACTTGTTGGGGTAGGATTTAAGATAGTAATTTTCTTTTGCAGGAACACTTCGCACCACAGTAAGATGAGGACGGAGGTGGATGACGTAAGTGTGTTCAGATCAGCTGAATAGGCTTCGAAAATAGTTTCGGTGATCTCCGAGATGTACCTTGTCTCTATAACAAAGGACAACTCCGAAGCCCGAACCCCGATATCTTGAAACATGGGGGCATTCCGTTACCCCACCATTTGTACTGTGGCATTATCTAGAGTCCTCGAACCCTAGTTGAAAAATGGTCTCAGCCCATTCTCATCAAACTATTAGTGTTCACAATATGTGTCACGTGAAACCAACCAAAAGATACCTGTATATCCACAATACAAAAAGAACTTTACAATCTATAAGGTCTATACTTAGAAAATAGTAGCTAGGGGTCGCAACAACACGTTCATTGCATCAGGGAACATTGCATAAGTGGTAGCAGAGAAACATCCAATTCGACGGTAGTGTCTCACCTCATATTATTCTACACACAGTATCTCAGACACCTCTTTGTTAGCCATTCTGTTACTACTACTACACTACTACACCTTACAACTGCACAGTTGACCTCATTAGACGATTTAGGTTTAATTTCCAATCTAATTGCATTCAATTACGACTGTCGCCTTGATCTGTGATGCATCTTATCATCGATAACGGCTCGTATAATATAAAGGCTGGGTTTGCAGGAGATTCACTTCTCAAGGTTCAGAATACCATCACCAAGACCAAAGATGGAATCATCCATATTGGAAACGATCATATTCCCCTTACCAATCAGCATTCAGGTATACTTTTCAAGCGTCCATATGAACAAGGTCATTTGACATCATGGGAAACTGAAAAGGCAATATGGGATTATACCTTCGATAGATTATCACCTGAAAAACCTTTGGATCCATCTGAAACCCATATCACTGTCACCGAAACTCCATTTCAATTACCCCAATTATCCATCAATACCGATCAAATCATCTTTGAGGAATATGGATTCAATGAATACTATAGATGTACTGCCCCATCGCTTGTACCGTGGGTAGCATTTGAAGATAATTCCAAACTGGCAGCCAATGATTTCATGTTGGTGATAGATGCTGGATTCAATGCTACTTGGATTGTTCCTATGATATATCAAAGTGTTCATTGGCAAGGTGTCCGAAAATTACCAGTAGGTGGAAAGCTTTTGAACGGGTTACTCAGAGAACTTATATCATTTCGTCATTACGATGTATCGGAAGAACCAATCCTTGTAAATACTATTAAAGAACAAACATCATATATTGCAACTGACTACAAAAAGGCTTTAGCATCCAGAGATAAACTGGTCTGTGAATTCATTCTTCCTGATTTCAAAACTACCATGACTGGTTACTTAAGGAACGAAAATACTACCATTTCTGCTGATACACAATTATTACAATTGCATGATGAACGATTTTCGATACCAGAATCTTTTTACCATCCTGAAATCATTTTTGATAATAATACTGCTACTGCAAATTCACCGGTGCTTCAAAATACTTCAGTTAAAAACTTGACTGATTTGGTGGTGGAAGCTATAATGGCATGTCCTGAAATTGCCAGACCTTTATTGCTGGCCAATATTAGTATAGTTGGAGGATCTTCATACCTTCCTAATTTCGATGAAAGATTGGCTCTGGAACTTAAGAAAGAATTGCCCCTGGAATGGTTTGTCAGAATCAGAAAGGCCCCTAAGGGTGCCAAAAGAGATGAAATGAGTTGGAATGGAGGTGTCAACTTAACAGAAAATGATGTCATAAATGATATCAGTATAAGCAAAAAGGAATATTTTGAACATGGGTCAAATTGGTCTCAAAAACAATTTGGTTTTAAGAATACAACATAATTGTTAATTGTGGTAGAGAAAGAAAGAACAGTATTTGTTTAACACTAAACAAAATAGGTTACATATAAAATTTGTATATTAATGTAAAATAGGTACTAGATAATAAAAGCATTGTAAGGATTTTATGGACGCTGGTATCCAGCTCATTGAATTCAATGAAGAATCTGGGGTAATGCTGTTTTGAAAAAAAAGTTCGTTCAAAACTACGGTTAAGTTCAGGTGTTCGTAAACGTTTAATTATCATCTATATTATGCTAAAGTGTACCGATCCAGACCGGTTACAGTATCCAGAAGGATTTTTTTTTGGTTTTAATTGAATGGTGTAGAATGTGTTTTTGCAATTGAGCTATGATTGCAATTTTGTTGGTAATAGATTTTGAGTGTTTAGTCGTCAATTCATTATCATTGATTTATTTTTTGTATGTGAATTCTGTGATTACTCGGTGATTTCGGTTAAATGATTGAAGGTCAAGTATCTACTCAATACCAACCAACCATATCTAAACCACACCATTTGACTGAAATGTCCATATGACATAGCAGCATAACTCACACTTAACATGTTCAAATCAGAATAGACTTTAATGGAGTTGGAGTTTGAATTCTTACTGAAGAAACTGATATTAATGTCCAAATTCAAGATATTGCTAACCACCAATTTGGAAAGATGGTCCACAAAAAGTTCAATGTTGGTTAAGAAAGTGAAACTATACTTTTCCCATAAATTTAAACTCTTCAAAGTAAACAATTTGGTAGTTTTCTTAGATACAGAACGGAAATAGTTCATAGTACCATAGTATAAGGAGATATGATTTGGATGGTTAGAAACCCCGTTTTCATCAAAAGTGACTAAAACCAAGGGTTTGGAGGTCTTTCCAATAATATCGTGTAAAGATTTCTTAATCAAGTCAGAATCCCAAGTTTCATTCATACCATCCTTATAAGAAGAAAGAATAGTCACATGGTTTTCATCAATACCTAAGATACGAGCAGAATTCTTCAACTCTTTGGATCTGATTTTACCCATTGATTCATGTGAAGAATCACCATTTGAGAAGCAAACTAAATGAACATTATTACCATGTTTTTCCTTACTGATTTCAATCAAAGATGGAGAGAAGAACATTACCTCATCATCTGGATGACCAATAATGAAATATACCGACGAATTTTGAATTGGTAAAGGAGTTGGGGATGTTATGGAATTATACGGATATGTAGACTTTTGGAAATGATTAGTTTGAATTTGATGTTCAGTAAACCGAACAACCGCTTGAGGAATACTGGTTGAAAGAACAATCCATATAAGAAATGAACTAATGATAATCTTAATGATAAGTGAAGGTAACCGGAGAATCATATTTTTTTGTGGTTGTATAGAAATTGGAATAGATGAGTTCTGTTTACAGAAAAGGAACTAATAGGCTCTTTTTTGCTTATTTATGAAATGACAGGTGTTTTTTTTTTGTAATTAGTTTGGGTTGGTTAAAATAAGCTACTGTACGATTGTCCTATTTGGGTTTCTGCCAGGTGCTATTATCGCAGAGGCATCACGTGGCACAAAAAACACGATTTTTGGCCCAACACCCAACAGACTGAGGGTGCAGATGCATCAGAAGATGATCACCTTTCAAGTAGCCATAATCCACTTATGGGGCCTTGCTACATGTTAAGGCCCACCGTGACAAGTCACACCAAAAGATCCTGGTTAACCAGTGACCAGTCTCCTCTTTCCTCAACTTTTTTTAGTGAGGGGAACAGATGGAGTAAGACATGTCAAAAAAAAAAAATAAAAAAAAAAGAACATAAATAGTCTCGTAACTTCCAGCGAATTACGAGTACTAAAAGAAGTAAAAGTATTGTCACACGATATAACACTTAAAAAGGGTCGGGGTTTATGATTGAATGGCCGGCTGTCACTGTCAACTTATGGTCTACTACGTAGATATTAGAATTGGCTGCAAAATCCAGGAATGACCCTATCTCGCAAATCGTGAATATTTTATAATACGCATATAACAAGAGTGGAGCCAAGTCAATCCCCAATTATCAGGGTTCAATACAGTTGCTGGTATGATAAAGTCTACTTGTAACATAATAAGGAACTTGATACTGAAATACCGGAGTTGTTGTATACTTTTTTTTCATTTTATTTTTGTAATCTTTTTTTTTAAAACCATACTCCGAAGTGGTTATGAACCATTTCCACAAGAGAAACATTTCTTTGGTGGTGCGTGGCCGGTTTTTGGCATGTGGAATTTGCATACAAAGCAACTCTTAATTACGGAGAACAGGTCAATCTTAACTAGCTTATTTTTTTTTTTTGGTATTAAGGACGTCAGTATATAAATCGATGGGAAGGGAGGGAAGAAAAGGGAAGATCATAAATATCAAACGAGGTAATTTACGTCCTTTTTATTTATTTTATTTTTTTCTAATTTCATGGGTAATTGTCTCGCAATTTACCCATAACTATCGAGTGAAAAAATCACTTCTTTCTAAGAAAAGTGTATCCAGTGTTCCACACCAAGTCAATCTTTGTGGTTTTTCTGTCCCAGCCAATTTCCTCCTCTAATTCTGTCAAGAACTTGTCGAAAATCTCACCCTCATCTCCAGTGGCTTCTTTGTAATTATGGTAAGAACTATAGGTTTTGATGTAATTAACATAATCTTCAAGTGAAATATTTTCTTTCATCAAATCAAGGTCATTTTCCGAGGGCACAGTTACACCTCCAAATTCTGGGGTAAATTGTTTGATTATAACGTCTTCATAAATGGTCTCTGGAATATGACTGTTTGGTAACGCGTATTCATTCTTAATAATTTCTCTACCTGGTTGTTCCCAGTAAGGGCCTAAGTAACTAGGGTCATCATAAGCATACTTAAAGTAAATCTCTTTAGACTTTTTCAAAGCATCAATTTCCCTGAGCTTAGAGGTTCCACTGAATTTCACTACTACTGGATCAACATAATAAAAGTATGCCATAGTACCTCCTTTCTTTAATAATTTGGCAGCATTAGCGAAGAAAGAATCATAATCCTTGAACCAATGCAAGCATTGAGCAGCAATTATAAGGTCAATTGATTCATCTTTGATCTCCCGTGGCTCACGATAAATAAAATCTTCTACTGCACCTGCTTTGAATGTGATCTTGCTTTGGTCTTCAATTCCCAACTGTTGTAAACGTTCTGGAATGAGTGAATTGGCAGTTTTGACCATCACCGGAGATAAATCAAGACCAATCACCTTATTAGAGAAATTAAGCAATGGATAAGTAGCAACACCAGTTCCACATCCAAGATCAATAGAAGTTTCAAGTGGTAAGGCTGATGGTGTCTTCTTGGTTACATAAGAAGTGAGAATATTGTAGAAACTTGGAGGATAATGAGGACGAAATGAGTTGTAGTTTAACGCTTTGAAGTTTCCTTTAGAGAATGAGGCCATCGTTGCTTGTTGGTTGTGCAGCTGTTGCAATTGATGACTAAATCTATATTATGAGTGGTTGGAACAACTGTATTTATAGTCCGAGAATATTTATCAAAATAATTTATTATATTTCGCATACCCCACAGAAAATGTTCAGGACCCGAGCTCGGATTCGGTCTACGAGCCACATATAACCCAATACAGGCCCTGATACTGTACTCATGACATAATGCTTCATGTCATAAAACTTCATGTCATTACTTTCGTACCCGTCTCGGAGTACCAAGGTGATTTTGTGGTCTAACAGTTGGGTCCTCCAATAAACTGCCAGGTCGACTATCCTGAGTTTAGACCTTACAATTACACACACACTACTGTCAACTAACTCTGATGTATGTACCCTTATATTATTACATAAATAAATACTTATAGATCCTAACCTAGGCTAGAGTCTTCAAAATAATCTCTTGATCATTCTCGTTTTTAATATTCAAAACAACCTATTGTCAATCGTTCGTGAATCAGCCCTATAGAGCTTTAGATGTATCAATGCATCCAATCAAAAAGATTAGGTTCTTGTTTTACTTCTCCTGTTGAAAAATCATATCCGATTGGATGTTCTAAACTACTATCAAAAGACATAGGCACTTCACTTGAAAATCCCAAAAACGGAACTAAACCCAAAGAACCATCGGCTGCAAAATCATTCATTAATTTTTGATGATTGAAATTTACTTCAAATGGATCAAAATTGAAGATACTCTCCAATCCTTCTTCCAGACTAGGCTTCTGTTCTGGAATCTCAACCTCAAGTGCTAATTTTGAAGGTGCAGTAGGTTTGAATTGACCTATTGGATCCCTCAAAACAGCTGTCTTGCTGATTGGAGGTGATGATACAGGAGATTTCTTCTTAACTCCCACACCTTTGATAGTAATTCCAAGAATACTCAAAATTGCGAATTCCAATAACTTCACCGAATTTTTAGTTAAACTTCCCGGAATATCATAATTGCTTTCAAGATTCAAAGAAGCAATGGTATCCAAAAGAAGCTGTTTCAGAGTTTGGTATAAAGTACCACCTTTTGTGTAGTCCAAACTTCCTTTTGCAACCAATAAAGCAAATCTAGCTTGTTCTCTTGCAATATTCACTGGAATTGGTAAAGAAGAAGAAGATCCAGATTTTGTAAGACTCTTTAAAACTTCAAGTATTTGAAGCAGCGATTGTTGAATCATACTCAAACTAGAAACAATAGTAGCAGTATCCCCTTCTTCCTTTAATACTTTCTCTTTATCAGAAAGACCCACATCATGATGATCACCATACTTTGAAAGAATAGGAAGATAAATTAAAATTTTTGCATGGTAGTAAAGGAAAATAAGAGTGAGTTGTTGCTTGGAGTAGCTCTTCCAGAAATCACCATCAACATATCCATTACCATCTTTTAATGAAAATCCGTTCAAGTCAATATCAAATTTCAATTCAGCTGGTAATTCTCTTCTCCAACAATCTAACAACCCATCCCTGTGTAAAGCTTTACGGTGAGGATCTGAATTTTCAAATCTAGAGAAAATAGAATCCAAGTTGTTTCCTAACACTTTGCAGTATAACATGATACTTAAAGCAAATTTACTAACTTTACCAACAATTGATAATTTTTTGTTGTTGATAATTAAGATATTTTCATTTTCTTGATCATCATCATCGATCTTACCAGCAAAAGGAGTTGCACACTCGATTTCGAAATCCTTAAGTAATCTTGGAACACCCAAGTTTAAGGATGAATAAACATCCAAACAATATACACACCAGAAGAGAATTCTTCTTTCACTTTGCATGAGTTTTTGCAACTTGACATCACCTCCACTGAGTGATAAAACTGCAGCTGGACATCTATGCAATCTCAATTGATGTGCCATAGTTATCACTCTTCCTCTTAGTTCATAACATGAGTTGATATCACCAATAACTAAACAATATTGTAAAGCCAAAGATAAGATTTTTAATGATAACATAGAACATTGCCTGGTTATTATACAGTTAGGTTTAATAAATTCATGAATCAAGTTGTCAAAATGAGATAAGTAATGAATATATCCTTCGAATGTATCACTTGAATTAGTACCTGAGCCAGTCATGTACTTGTACTTATTCGATAACATACTCAAACTTAACACTAAAACCATGATTGCACCAAACTTTTCAAGAGGTTCATCAAAATCATTCACTGCATTTTTGTTTTCAAGGATACCTGTCCATTTAACATAGTTTCTCAAGAAGTTAACTTTATTTAAAACAGGCATTGCCAGTCCCCAATCTTGGAAGTATACAGTGATAAGATGATCAAGATCCATTCTTGATGTTGGAAACTCTATTAAGTCTCTAATGAAAATTAGAGCTTCTTTTTCAGCCAATTGATTCAAATCATCACGATTCATAATCATTTCTAATAATTGTTTATTACTGGTGGATTTTAACTCGTTGGTTTCTTTCAAAGATGCAATAGCATGAGCAGTCAATAATGCAGGCTTTGAATTATATCCATGAGCTTGGCAGACACGAGCAAGAAGGGTAGGGATGAATAAAGTTTCTTCTGTATTTCTGGGTATAGAAATAGCCACCAAAGATGTCAATTTCTGCTGCTTTGAAATTTCATCTTCATCCATGTTCTTTTGCATTTGAGCAATAGCAGTGGCAGCTGCAAATGCATGAGGAGCAGGGTTAATCTGACGATTGAAATTAAAATCTCTTGATTGAGTTTGTGATAAAGGAGCTAAAGAATTAGTGAAATCATCTGTACTCAAGATACTTTCATCATCACTCAAATTTATGGATTCTGCAATAGACACCGTCTTATTGTGACCTGCAATCGATACAGGTCTTTCGTGGACTGCATGAGGGTTGGAACATCCACATGCATCATCGTGACTATGTTGCTTGTGTTCTTGGTCAAGGGTATCGAGATTGGAGGCGGTGATTTTCATTTCAAGTTCACTTTCTTCAGGGAATGGATACTTTGTTGGAGCAGCAGAATCATCTGTTCTGGCTGAGTTTAAAAACTCAAGTTGTTCATCTCTTATATCTAACAATCCTGTTAATTTTTTATTTTCAGCTTCAAGTTGTCTCACTCTTTCTTCCAAAGTTTCAGTATACCCCTTAGGAAATGCTCTACGTGAGAGCTTATCAGAGACAATACACTCTAATCCGGTAGATATACAACTAGAACATGGATTTTGACCGTCGCACTTGGTCTTTTTGGCTCTGCATCTATCACAAGCTTGGGCAACTCTTACCACTGTACTTCCAGGAGTTTTGATGGTCTTGGTATTATTTCTACCTTTTTTGACAGTTTCGACTTTTATGGACATCTTACAACGAGATCAGGGTAGCAAAAAAAAGTTGTCAGTTGAAAAGTTACAAACTCTGGTTAATAAATCTTGGAATGGGTGAGTTAAATTATAAATAAAGTGGTGAAACTGATTGAGCTATAGTACTTTGTAAAGTGAATTTTATGGATCCGGATGGTAAATTGATGTTTGGACGGTTACTTAAAAGCTTTTAATACAAGGCCCCAATATCCAGAGTTATGGACAGTAGTTTGTTCAAATGTTCAACAAAAAAAGTTGAGATTGAGATCTTCTTTACTGGTCTAATCACCGATCTTAAAAGCGATAAGTTAGCTGATAAGCGTATGGACCACTATAAAACTGGATTTATATAAGTAAAGAGACTATAACACTAAAGAACTTATAGTCCAAGATTATTATCTAGTAGATAACCGGTGAAGATAGTTGTTGATAGTGTGGGGGAAGCTAATAGTGATTGTAAATCCAATTGAGATGTCGATGATTCAGTTGAGTCATATCTAATTTCACACGCACATTATGTGCATGCGAGTTACTTATCAGTATGGCAAGAACCAGGTTAAGCGGAAACCAAGCCAAGACAAGCGATCGAAAACGGATAAAAGTCGAGGTTGAGAGTGTGAGTGAGCATGTGACATCACCAGAACGATCCGTAAAAAAGGCCATGGTAGAGGTCAGGAACGAGATAAAGGTGGAATCAACCGAGGCTGCTGGTGGACCTGTACCAGACCAAATGAAGATCAAAGATGAAAAAGTAAGGTTTGAGGGCGAAATCAAGCTTGAGTCGGCTTACGATGAAGTCAAGATCAAACAAGAGCCTGAACGTATTGTAAATGTTCCTGCTAATGTGTTTCCATTTGCCCACCCGTCACCAGGTCCTCCAAGATGGGATGAGATCTATAACGAAGTGGTGAAAATGAGAAGTAAGTTTTGGGCTCCAGTGGACTCTCAAGGATGTGAGAGAATGCCAGAAACCATCAACCCTGGAGTTCAGCTGAGAGATCCAAGGATTTTCAGATTTCAACTATTAATTTCATTGATGTTATCGTCACAGACCAAAGATGAGGTCAATTTCGATGCTATGCAAAAGCTCCATCAAGGGCTACTTGCTAAAGGATATAAGGATGGATTGGCATTAGAGTCCGTTTTACCTTTGTCCGAAAAAGAAATCGACTCCTATATTAATAAAGTAGGTTTCCATAATAGAAAAGCCGCTTATATCAAAACAACTTGTCAAATTTTAAGAGACAAATTCAACAGTGAAATTCCTAATACAATTGAAGATATTATGAGTTTACCAGGAGTAGGACCAAAAATGGGTTATTTATTACTACAAAATGGTTGGCATATTAATTCTGGTATTGGAGTAGATGTACATCTTCACAGGTTAGCAGATATGTGGAAATGGACCAAAAATGCTAAAAACCCAGAACTGACTAGAGCTCAATTAGAAATGTGGTTACCAAAAGAATATTGGTCAGATATCAATCCGTTGTTAGTAGGATTTGGTCAAGCGGTTTGTGTTCCAAAGGCTAATAACTGTGATATCTGCTCTTTGGCAACCAAAGGTCTTTGCAAAGCAGCTAACAGAAAGCTATTGGGTAAGGGGATAAGCGAACAAAGATTGGAAAAGTTGAAAAAACAGCGTGCTGACTTATCTGGATTAATTATGGCGATTACAAAGGATAGTTGGTAATTAATGAGTGAATAAATGCAATTGAAGTAGTGATGTATATCAGTATAACTTCACAATCAAAGATAAATTATTACAATAGTCCATTCGATTTAAAAGCATATAAAAATTATAGATAGGATCAAAATCATAGCTGATCATTTGTGTCTAATCCACGAACATTACAAATCATAACCTAACGTAATGCATATTAATATTTAACTCACATATATATAAAAGTATTAATAACCTGATCCTTTTCTACGACTGTGAAAACTCAAACAATCGGTTTATTCAGTCTTGAGGTACCCTCCTTGTTTAGAAAGAGAGTAGAAAATGTTAGTTTCATCCTTTAATAAGTTTTCTGGAGTATCAAACTCCTTAATTTCACCATGATCCAATACCAAAACCCTGTCACTATCCATAATAGTTTCTAATCTATGAGCAATTGTCAAGATGGTCTTATCTTTGAATTCACTTCTAATAGTATCTTGAATGATCTTATCTGTTTCAACATCAACTGAAGAAGTAGCTTCATCTAAAATCAAGATCTTAGCTTCTTCATTTAACAATGCTCTTGCAAGACTCATCAATTGTCTTTGGCCAGACGATAAATTAGAACCAGACTCATCTAATTTGGCTGACAATCCGGTGAATGTTAATTCATCAGGGTTCAGACTTTCTTTAAGTTCTTGTTCAGTTGGTTTGGAGATCATTTGACTAACATGTTCTTTCAAATGTGCAAGTTCTAATACCTTCCAGATCTTTTCATCGGAATATTGTTGAAAAGGATCCAAGTTATCACGGACACTTCCCTTAATGGTATGAGATTCTTGAGGGATGATATTAAGATGACGTCTTAAATCATAAAGACCGATTTTACTAGTGTCGACACCATCTATCTCAATATAACCTTGGGTGGCTTCAATAATTCTGAACAAAGCCAAAGTCAATGATGATTTACCTGCACCAGTTCTACCAACAATGCCAACTTTTTCCTTTGGCTTGATGGTAGCATTGATACCCTTTAATACAGGGTCCAAATTAGGTCTGTATTTGGTACTGTAGTTCTTGAAAACGACTTCCCCTTTAGTTGGCCAGCTTTCGCTTGGACGGTTGTTATCGATTATCATTGGTGCTTCTGGAGTTAATTCAGAATATTCCATAATTCTTTCAAGGGCAACGGATTGAGTTTCAACTTCTGCCCAAATTCTAACAATCATATTTAAGATATTAGCAATACTAAGGGCAAATGACATAATAAAACCTAATAAACCTGGTTGGATAGGAGTTGAAGTCAATAAAGTGGTAGTAGCTAAGATTGATGAAACAAATAAGATAGTAGATGAGATAAATTGTAATCTAATTGTTAACCATCTGTTACAACATTGACTGACGTATTGAATCAAAATATAGGTATTAATCAACTCCTTGGTCTTATGAGTAAATCTTCCAGTTTGATCGAAGGCTTTAATAGTATCAACACCATTAATAGATTCTTGGATAGTAGCTAAAAGAGGACTCTTTGCAACCTTGGATAATCTCTTTAATTCTCTACTGGAAGGAATGTATTCAGCTCTGTAATGGTTATAGATGAAAACCAAAAAGATAATGAAAAATGCCATAATTGGTAAGTTAATGACAATAACAGTTAATGCCATGATTCCCAGGAGAACTGTAGAAACAAGCATAATCAACATCCATGGGAATGACATATCGATTGTACTAATATCATCAGTAAATCTGTTCAAGATACGACCAATTGGAGTGGTTTCAAAGTAGGACATTGGGGCTCTAAGAACTGATCTTGCCATCTTTTCATGGAAATAAGCAGAGCCCTTGATAATACAAAAAGCCCAAATGACAAAAGAAGAAATCAAAACAGCAGCACCACTAACAACACCACATAAAGTGTAAAGGGTCAAATATAAAGAAGGGTTTTGAGTCGTACCAGAGTCGGCATTCAATTGAGTCCAGTAGGTTAATAAGTACTTTTCAGCAACACCAATTAAAGTAACACCAAAAGTCATTAAAATGTATAAGAAGACAAACTTATAGTTGCAAGCCTTACAATATTCAATCAAAGTAGACATTTTAACACCACCAGAAGCTCTGAATTCTTCCAGATGACCGGTTTTTCTTGCAGTACCATCATCTTCATCTTCGTCATTAGCATAGTTATGGGTAAAGGAAACTACACTTGCACGGCGAAGAGTACTTTGAGCCTTAACAACAGTATCATCACCATTAAATTGTTGAATTTCGGTGTCCAAATCATCTTTACTTCTTTCTTCGATGCCAGTTCCTTCGGCCTGTCCAGCTTCTTCAGCCTCTTCTATTACTTCTTCAATAGACTCTTCATCTTCTTCTTTACCTTGACCGAATTCTTCAATCAAATTGTACAAATCAGACTTTCTTTCCATAACTTCATCATAACTACCACTTTCAGTAATAGAACCTTTACTTAACAAGAAGATTTGTTTAGCTTGATTCAACACCTTGACAGAATTAGTAGCCAAGATCTTGGTTCTTGGACCGATAATACCATCATCAGCCAACACCTTTTTGATAATATTCTTACCAACATGAGAATCAACGGCCGATAAAATATCATCCAATAAATAAATATCAGCTCTAGAGTAAACAGCTCTGGCCAAAGAAATACGGGCCTTTTGACCTCCACTTAAAGAAATACCTTTCTCACCTACGACAGTTTGATCACCATCTGGCAAACTCTTAAAATCAGAAACCAATTCACAAGCATCAACAGTCTTCTTATAGAATTCCTTATCATACTTGTAACCAAATAAAATGTTTTCTTTCACAGTAGCATTCAAAATCCATGGAGATTGAGGACAGTAAGCAACCACACCATTTACTTCAATAGAAGGCCTCTTGTTGTCACCATTATCAGAATATTCTTTTTCTTCAACTGGAATTTCACCCAAAAGAGATTTAAGTAAGGTAGTCTTACCACTTCCGACTCTACCAACGATACAAGTTAATTGACCACTCTTGGCCCTAAAGTTGATATCAGAAAGAGCAATGTTACTATCAGTAGATTCAACACCATCTTCTTCATCCTTATATTCGGCTTGAGAGTCCTTAGACCATACAAAAGTAGCATTTTCGATTTTAACAGCATCAGCAGCATCTTGATCTTCTTTAATCTTGTAAATACCATTCATGTTGAGATCTAACTCATCGAGCAAAAGATAATCTCTGATTCTAAAAACAGAAGCAGTGGATTCAACAGAACTAGAAATCAAGTTAGGAATGGTTAACACAGTATCACTCAATAAATCAAAGTAGACCAAAGCTGGGAAAACGATTTGAGGAGTCAATGGAGCATCGTATAAGAAGATAAAAGTGGCATAAGTAGCACAACTAACGAAGAATGGAATACAACTCCACAAGAAGGTAAAAAGAGCATTAAGAACACCCATTTTCTTTTGAGAAACAAGTTCCTTATCATTTCTAACAGAGTTCAATTTCTTCAACATTGGTTGTTCCCAAGAGTATAATTTAATACTCTTGATAGATAATAAGATTTCATTAACTAATCCAGTTCTTTCATCCTTTTGCTTCATCATACCCATGTAAATTGGGTAGATAGCCTTATTAGCATAGACAGCTAAAGGAATCAAGAAAGCACCAACAGCCAAACCACCCCAAGTAGCATTACCTAACAAACCAAATAAAGAGACCAAACAGATCACCAATCTAATTGGAGCACCAAAAAATTCTTGGAAACTTTGACAGAAGTATTTGATCATACTAAGATCGACAGTAGTGTGATTAATAATTTCACCAGTTGGTTTGTTCTTTCTAGCATGCGGAGATAATTTTAAGGCCTTTTTATAAATAAGAGTGGTCAAGGAACTTTCAACAACGTAACCTAACTTAAACATGTTAAGATACATTTGACTGAGGAATAAACTCTTAGATGCACTAAGAACAAACATAGCCAATGCAATAGCATAACCCTTGATAATCGGAGGGGGGTTTTCAGAAGTTAAATAATCAGTAAAGTGAACAATAAGACTTCTTAATAAGTATGGTTGAACGAAACTAAAGAAAATATCCAAGATTTCAAAGATAAATGATAAAGTGACGTAGTATGAGAAGGAAGAAACAATTGAAAGTAAAAGCGAAGGCTTGATATCTTCAACCTTTTTATTCCACAATCTCCATCTGCTTGGTTTGAAGTTCTTCTTTGCAACCAAAGATTTCTTCTCGCTAGCTTCCCAATTCTTCTTCAATTTATTGTAAGTTGGGTCACTGTATAAGTTTCCACCAATCTTTGGTAAGTCCTCCACAGAAACGTCATCATGGTTGTAGATGTATTTAATCAAAGGACTGATCCATGCAAAAGTCAAGAAACTGAAGATATTAATTTGAAGACCATCTTCAGGATCAAGTTCAAATTGTGGAGTATAGAAGGACAATTCTAAAGTAAAAATAGCAATGTAATTAGCAAAAATAATCCATTCAAGAACAATTCCACAGGCAGAAGACGCAAAGATTTTGATGGTAGAAGTAGTGTCTTGGATAGCATACACACCAGCAAGAATGATATTGGAAGCCAAATAGAGTAATACTGAAGCAGATGCTTTTCCGGAAACTTTCGGCTCATAAAATTCAATTGGAAGCACTAAGAATAATAAGATAATAGCATTGAGCAATAATGAGTAGTACTCTTTCTTACCAAAGTAATATAAAGCAAAGTAAAGTAATGGCTGAATTACCAGTAAGAATAATTTAGATGCTTGAGTGAAAGTTGTACCATTTTTCAAAGTTGTTTGACGAGGTTTGGAGGAAAATACTTGACCGAATTGGTAAAGGGCAAAGAGACCTAACCCACCAGTAACACCGATAGAAACAGTATCAATGAATGCTGGATTAAGTGAATTTGCATGTGGCAGGTAAAGGACGGTGGTCCATCCAGGAGTTCCATGGTGAGTACCATTATGATTCTTTAAAATGGTTACCATCTCATCTCCACTAATCCCAGTACTTGGTACTTCATGGAGAATGGATAGTGGATTAAGCAAAGCTAGCAATGGGCTACTATAGCGATCCATTTTTTTGATTATGCTAGGCTTTATAAAATCGGAAATTTCAACTTCTTTTTATATTGATAGCTGAAAACTTATCTTTATTCTGTTTTATACCATTTGACACGCACTACGCCTGTTCGCCGCCTATTGTCCCAGGAACGGCTACATTTTTTTTTTTTTTCGCAGGTCTTATCTAGCGAGGGTTATGAGACAAAAGCCATCCATGATAGTATTAATGGAATAAAGGAGAACCAAAATAAAATATTGTTAGGGTTTTTTCTGGTGAAGTGGACAATAGGAGAAAAGCATTTCAATGTCATGTCCCCCAAATCGGTGCTTTATCGGTTTTACATGTTATGCTTCGGGTATAGGAGAATGGATTATCACCTAATGTGGCGTAATTCGAGGCTCAGCCAGAGGGAAGAGGAAGAGGAGAAATTGAAAGTGGGCCAAAAAAAATTCATGATAAAGGTTTGTATTTTCAACAAGGACCTGAATTTTTGCGGGAACTTAAATGGGGAAATCAAAAGTTATTCTCCAGCTTAATGACTCACCTTTCGGTGATATGATCCAAACGGGTTTACTATACAATACGTGCTTTCGCCGTGAAATTTTCCACGAATATCCGCTGGTCAGTGACAGAACATCGATGATTTAATTAATAAGCTGTCAATGTAATTTATTGTGAATTAGCCATTCGTTAATCATTTAGTTTGGCTTCTCTGTTGAGGCCGTGCTTCAAATGGCCCTTATCATCTGACACCCGTAATACGCGAATTGAAAAGAAAACTCATACATATAGATTCTCAAGTAGGCAATTAATTTCATCCAATCAGAACTCAATGGCATTGGTTTTAGTCGCAATTTCTGGCCTATAGGAAGTCTGTATTCGGTGAAATTCTCAATTAGGAAACAGCCCTCATAAATATTAACTGAATTTCTCAGGGACGTTCAAACTTTAAAGAAAAGATCTACAGAACCACCAGGATATATTTAGTTGAATCTCCTGTATATATATATTTGGTTTCTCTAAAATTATCTCTTAAAATTATTGAATAAGCAACATATAATTGTTTGAACCACTTCATTGTAGCACTTAGTTATTCTGAAGTTTTTACTATTAGAATTCATTTGCTCTGGTTAATTTTCTTGTAGCTTGCTTGACTTTCTTGACTAAATCTTTTAACTCCAATAACTGAAACTTGGTTTCTTTTTTTTTTTAATTTTATGATTTAGTGGTTTCGACTAATGGCGAGTCTAGATTTCGATTGAAAGAAATACTTTAAAGATGAAAATTTAATATGCCTTATAGTTTAAGAGTTTAGGTTGCATGGTATGGATATCATTCTCGATCTGGAGAAACTAGTTAGCCAATCAGATTTATTTATGGTTTTTCTAATTTGGATGACCATACAGATTTATTGAAATCTGTGGCTGTACCTTTGATATCTTGAAACCATACCTGATTTCTGACCAATAGGAACACTCAATTGGGACTATCACCAAACTAGTCAACCCGTGATATAAGAATATTTCAGATCTTTTTCAAATTACATTCCAGAAAAACCCCTCAGTATACTGCAAATATTATTGGTGGATATATATCCGAAAAAAATTTTAGCTCCATTTCCTGTATCACTAAATGGCATTTGAATCAATGATGGTTGCACTTTAAGACCCTTTCAAAATGATTTTTTGCATTACATGCAAATGCGACATATGGCAAATCCATGACATAATTATGACATAATCATGAAATTGTCGTGAAATGTACCTCACACTATGTCGTATATTCTGTCGCGAACATTCTACAGAAACTTACTTATTGAATGGTAAAGTTGCATCTTCAACATCCTAAAACATCTTGTGGTGGATTTATAACTATACTGGCTATTAATTGTCTAAATATATTGTTTGAATTATCCTCTAGTCTCATAGTTTCCCGCTTCTAATTTCAACCCACTTAAGGTATTGGTCATCAACTAGTCTATATTTTCGCAGCATATTTGCAATATCATAAAATTAAGTAACTATAACTACTCAAACTATTTCTATTTTGTTTTATAGGTTTAAATGATTCTATTATATTCTATAAGCTGCCAAGTCAGCCGATTAGCCCCGTTTTTTTAATGTTTGCCACTACTAGCTTTAGCTTATATCCTCCAATAACCAGTAAAACAAGCTATATAAATTAAATCTATAAAACTAGGCAAATAATAACAGCCGAGAATTAAACACCCCCAAACCACTTTTTACAAGTTTTCTAGAATTTTTTCCAGTTTTATGATTTTTATCACCACTTTCTCTAACTAGGTTTTATCAGGAACCAGAAAAGTCGTGCCGAGCCCAGTTCTGTTGACCAAAAAAAAACTTCCTGTGGGTACTTAACAAATCACTTTAAAACCACTTATTGCCGAATCAACATCAATTAGAGCGGATACATCACATCTAAGAAACAGGAAACGTTCCTTATAGACTGAAACCTCAAATTCCGAAACCAGGAGTCATAAGCCTTTTTGTCTTTGTCGAAATATATCATTACCACACCCTGAAGGCAAAGATAGATTCGTGATTAATTCAACAGTAAAGTATTGGGAATTATTTCGAATGAAGCATAACCTGAAGAATATCGAAGCAAAATTGGGCATTCCAAATAATTAATCAAAGAAAGAGCATGAACATTAACAACAAGTATCAACAAGCGCAAGTTCAAGGACAACCACAGGCAAATCTTCAAGCACAACAGGTGTTGTTGCAACAATTGCAACAAGGAACTCAACTGCAGACCTCAGGGTCACTTGCTGCTGGCCAGTTTAACCAACAGAGTGATTCATATGGAGATTCTTTAAGCCAAGGCTTGTACCAAAATAACTATCAAAGAGCTCAACCTCCTCAATTACAACAACAATTTTTCCCTCAATTTCAACAAAATCAACAACAAAACCTGGCAGCTTCGGCTCTGCAATTGCAACAACCTTATCAACAACCACAACAACTGCAACAAGGTCAATTACAACTGCAATACCCTCCGCTGCAACAACAACTTCCACGGCAACCTCCACATATTCAACAAGCTCATCAACAACAGTTCTTTAACCAACAAGCTGCTGCACTTCAAGCTCAACAACAAGCCCAAGCCCAACAAGCACAGGTGCAACAACAGGTTCCTCCTCAAAAGTTGAACTCAACCAATGTGGATAATCCAAATACTGTATATTGGCAACATCAACAACAATTAGTACAATTGTCAAGAAGTGCAAACATACCTCATTACTACGCCAGACAATATGCATCTAATTCAAGAAAGAATAAGAATCCTTATAATGAAATTAAATCTGTTAGTTTAGTTGATGCTACCAAGACTATTATTGCAGCTTTAGAAGAACAAGCAAAGGCTAAGAAGGCAAACCTGAATGTTACTACCCCAACCACTACATCTGCATTATTACATAACAAAAAGTTAACTCAAGAGTCTGATGATGATCATGTTCAAGAAGAACAAAGAATGAGACAAAAAACTCATGGTAAACAATTATGGTGTCAATTAGATTTATGTGGTCAGGGATTACTGAACATGTCACCAAAATTATTTCAATATGATTTTTTGGAGTCATTATATTTAAATAATAATCGGTTGACTAGTGTACCACCAATTATAGGTAAATTAAGAAGTTTGAGAACTTTAGATTTATCCAATAATAGAATCCTTGAATGTCCACCTGAAATGGGTTTATGTTTTAATTTAAGATACCTTTATTTGTTTGATAACAATATTAAAACTTTACCACTTGAATTTGGTAATTTAATTGAATTATTATTTTTGGGTATTGAAGGTAATCCAATGGATCTTAAAATTGCTAATTTACTTTCAGAAAAAGGAACACAAGAAGTTATTGCATACTTAAGAGATGCTACTAGTTTAAGTGCTCCTAAGCCAAGAGATTGGTTACTTTTGGAAGATGATGGTGAAGTCATTGATCCAACCACCAATCCTGATGCTTATGCCAATGAAACTAATGATCCGGATACCTTTACCATGGTTTCCTACAATACCTTATGTCAACATTATGCTACTCCTAAAATGTATAAATTTACCCCATCTTGGGCATTGAATTGGGACTATAGAAGAAATGCTTTACAAAATGAAGTTTTGAACTTTGGAAGTGATATCATTTGTATGCAAGAAGTTGAAACCAGAACTTTCACTGAATTTTGGGTACCACTTATGGCGGAAAAGGGTTATAAGGGTGCTTTCTTCAGTAAAACTCGTTCTAAAACTATGAGTGAAGTTGATTCTAAGAAGGTTGATGGTTGTGCCACCTTTTTCCGTACCAGCAAATTCACATTATTACAAAAGCAACATTTTGAATATAATAGTGTTTGTATGGGATCAGAAAAGTATAAGAAAACTAAGGATTTGTTCAATAGATTTATGAACAAGGATAATATTGCATTAATTACCTTCTTACAACATAATCATACTGGAGAGAAGATTGTTATCTCTAATACCCATTTACATTGGGATCCAGCATATAATGATGTTAAGACATTACAAGTTGGTATTTTATTGGAAGAAATGCAAGGAATTTTGAAGAAATATCATCATACCAATTCTATTGAAGAAATTAAGAACGCATCATTGATTGTATGCGGAGATTTTAATTCGGTTAGTGGTAGTGCAGTTCATCAACTTTTCTCTACAGGATTTGTTTCAAAGCATACAGATTTAGATGGCAAAGATTATGGTAAATTCACTGACGAGGGTTTCCGTCATCCATTTAAGATGAAATCAGCCTATGGAGAAATTGGAGAACTTCCATTTACTAATTTTTCACCTATTTTCACTGATGTTATTGACTATATCTGGTACACTACACCTACTTTACAAGTTAAAGGCTTATTAGGTAAGGTTGATGAAGAATATACTAGTCATTTGATTGGTATTCCAAGTGCTCATTTACCATCAGATCATATTCCTCTTGTTACCAAATTCCAAATCAAGAAAGGTTCAAGTAAGAAACCCGATTTTAAACCTGATTTTAAGACTGGACCTTCAAGAAAGACCTAATTCATCATTTTTCATCTAATGTCATGTATACTACTTTAAATGGGCGGTCCGTTTAAGATTTGTTTTTTTAGTTAGTTTGATTTTTTGTCGTTACTTTTTATATATTATTCATTTTGCCAATGTAGAATATTGTCAATTGCTAACAGTATTAGCCACTATTAATATATCTAAATGTTGAGCATTAGATTATTGATCTCCATACTACTGAAGATGGGAGAAAAAAAAGTATCTGGTGGGCAATAATATAACAATACTACCAACAGTTTTCGTTGACAGCTAACGGTAATAAGCAAATTTAACCCCATATATTTGTTAAAAAGTCAGTCGAGACATTTAGTCAAATCAAACCTTTTGACGATTATGTCACGTTACATTGAATAATGAGTTGTCTCTAAACTATGTCTCTATGTCTCGGTTACATTTTCCGTATTAGTTCAAGTCTCTTAGCTTAGGCAGGTGGTTGCTGTCTTCGCGGAGCAAGTAATCAGACCGAAAATGCAACCACAACCCCCCACTATGTAGACCTAAATTAGTCAATAAGAAATCGTCACTTAGTCAAATGAAAAAAAAAAAAGATAATCGAGAAAAATCAATTACTCTATTATATTTGCAACAATGTCCCTTTTAATTCCTACCGCAAACGATTACGATGATGCTCATGGAGATCTCGAAGAAGAACAAATCTACCATGAAAAATACGCTTCTATTAAAGATACAGTTGATGAGAATGGAGATTTGAAATTTCCATGGACTTTTGAAGTTGTTCAAGGTTTCTTCAAACAATCTGATGATTCCACCGATGACAGAAAATTCAACCATGCATTAGAAAGATTTGGTAGAATCAAAGAGTGGAGTGAAATTCATTCTGAATTAGCCCAGTTAAATAATGCAGCAGGTCCCAATGAAGCTTATAAATTGGTATTTTTTGCTCGTCATGGTCAAGGTTACCATAATGTTGCAGTTGAAAAATACGGAATTCCTGAATGGGAAAGTAAATGGCGTAGTATGGAAACTGATGGAGAAATTGTTTTTGCTCCAGATCCAGAACTTAGTGAACTTGGTATTAATCAAGCCAAAGAAAACAATGAAGCGTGGAAAAGAGAAATTGCATCTGGATGTCCAATACCTGCTAAATTTTATGTTTCTCCATTACAAAGATCAAGTAATACATTGGTATTGACTTTCAATGGTATTAAATCCGAGGAACCGGCTCCTCTTGTTACTGAAACCATTAGAGAAAGAATTGGTGTTAATCTTTGTGATAAGAGATCTCCTCGTAGAGTGATTCATCAAAGATTTCCTCAATTCAGAATTCACGACAATGTCACCGAAGAAGATGAATTATATACTGAATCATACAGAGAAAAATTGCATGAACAATCTTTCAGAGTCATGAACTTCATGAAAGATTTATTTGAAGAAGATGTCAAAAATGAAGTTGTTGATAGAGATTTGGCACATGAAAATACCTTTATTTCTACCACCTCTCATGCTGGTGTGATTCGTGCATTTATCTTGGGTTTGGGGCATAGACAATTCACTATTTGTACTGGTGGTATGATTCCAATTGTCATTAAGGGAACTAGAAGAACCCAATGATTTTCGAGTAGTTGAAACTATTGCTTTTACCCCCAATTTTGATCAAACATCCAAGAGATTGACAATAACAAAAGAATACAAATCAAATACTAGAGATAATGTTAAATAGAATCCAATAAAGTTTATAGAAAGATGACGTAATCCCTGTAGAATTTAATTTAACAGACTTTAACCATGATTAGGTTTCTACTTACATCCTTGTAGTAGTGCATTTAAGTTGGCTAAATCGGCAATTATTGCTTGAGTTCAAAATGTTTAAGTGTTGGAATGGTCTTACTAGATTAGGCAATTGTAGTTAGGTTGAAGGCATTATCATCACAGACCCTTAAATGTGGAAGAGAAAATCTCAAGGATTAACGTTTCCTTTGAGTCTCACGAGCACTAGCTTTATTCGATTGTTTCCTATAAAGTGCGATATTAATAGCCTACAGAATATATACTGGTACTAAATTCGCTCATATCTTGATTCCGTGACTGGCAACCGAAATATCTTCCTGGGCTGTTACCCCAGTTTGAAGATGTTGTAGATGCGCCTCATCGCAACGAAACCAAAATCGGTCCTACTTAAGCACAGCGGTAGATTGCCTGTGCCATATAAATTTTAACGTGAACTAGCAACCTTTCCAAACCAACTAAATAACTAAATCATTCCAGACTCTTCTTTTTTTTATTATTTTTTTTCATTAGGGATTTGACTATCTTTCCTTAATGTCCTAGTTCCCAAACCTTCCAGATTAAGAAACTCTGGTATTGCCTGATAATGGTATTTAATATTTTTTTTGGTGAGTAACCTAAAGTAGTGATATCGGGTGTGCATTATAATAGTTGCCAAAAAAAACTGAATTTCGCTTAGAGAACCATGATGGACATTACATCAAAGAAGAAACATTAGCCTTGTTCGAATCTAAAATATGGGGATGGGAAAAAAAGTGAACTCAAACAAATCATAAACTGGTAAGTATAGCACTGCGATAATTTCAATGTAGTTCCCATGTGAATGGTATACATTTCTGGTTAGCAAAAATATGTAGCTTGACTTACCTGGTTTTCCTTTGCATCTGGGCTTCTATCCAAGCAATCGAAACAATAAACTTCGAAGACATCATAATAGGTTCACGTGAATAGTTGCTCATCATCTTAGTGTATCTTCGGTATATCTTCAAGCCATTGCGGGGGTTTATAAAACCTTTTTCAACAACCATGAAGATAATTTGGCTCCTAATGGTTTTAGGCCAAGCAATGGCCTTTGAATGGCCATGGGAAGATGACAGTAGTAGCTCCTCTAGTGGAAGCACTGCTAGTGCTACGTCTTCCTCAGATGATGATGATTCTTCTTCCTCCTCGGGTAGTGGAATCGGTAATTTGTTTATCGGTACAAGAAATGCTTATGAACCATATACCACGGATTGTCCTTCAGATTCAATCATCAGAGAAGCTTCGGGCATTAGTAAAGATGAAAAGGATTATGTTATGAAAAGACATGAAAAAACAAACGAGAAGTTGATCGACTTCTTATCTAAGAGAGCCAATCTTTCTGACTTTGATGCTAAGTCATTTGTTGAAAATTATTCCAAAACTAAGAATATTACTATTGGTTTAGCTTTTAGTGGTGGTGGTTATCGTGCTATGTTAAGTGGTGCAGGTCAAGTCATGGCACTTGATGATAGATTTGATGAAGCTAACAAGAATGGTTTGGGCGGTCTTCTTCAATCTGCAACTTATTTAGCCGGTCTTTCTGGTGGTAATTGGTTAGTTGGGCTGATGGTTTTTAATGACTGGATGTCAGTTGGAGACATAATTGACAAAGATTCCGACCTTTGGAATTTAGAGGATTCTATTTTTAACCCTAATGGTTTGAATATTTTCAAGACCACTGAATATTATACTGGTATTTCCAGAGCACTCGCTGCTAAGGCTGAAGCCGGTTATGATATCACTGTTACTGATGTCTGGGGTAGAATGTTATCATATCAATTTTTTAATGATTCAAGTGGTGGTCAAAACATCACTTGGGGAAGTGTTAAGGACTTATCGAATTTCAAAAGCCAAGAAATGCCTTTCCCAATTGTTCTCTCTGATGGTAGAACTCCAGGTGATTTAATTATTGATACCAACTCGACTATCTTTGAAATAAATCCTTATGAATTAGGATCTTGGGATCCCTCATTAAATACTTTTATGAATGTGGAATATATTGGTACCGAAATGAGTGATGGTGAGCCAAAAGATGATCAAAAATGTGTACGTAACTTCGATAATGCTGGTTTCATTATGGGTACGTCATCTTCTCTTTTTAATCAAGCAGTTTTAAGAGTTCAAAATACTGATTTAAACCTGGCTCTTAAAAATATCATTAGTTCAATTCTAAAAAGAGTAAGTTCAACAGATGTTGATATTGCATCTTATCATCCTAATCCATTCCGTGACGTTCCACACGGTGACCTGAAGTCCATCATTGGTAACGATACTCTTTACTTGGTCGATGGAGGTGAAGATCAACAAAATGTTCCATTCTACCCATTAATTCAACAAGCTAGAAATGTGGATATTATCTTTGGCTTTGATAATTCTGGTGATACCAAACAAAACTGGCCAAATGGGACTTCTGGTGCTCATACTTACAATAGGCAATTTTCTAATCAAGGTAAGGGAAGTCCATTCCCATATTTCCCATCAGAAGAAACCTTTTTGAAGAATAACTTGGGATCTCAACCAGTGTTTTATGGATGTGATGCCGCTAACTTGAGTGCAATTTTGGATGAACACGATGATAAAGACCTCAATGAGACCGATATTCCATTGATTGTCTACACATCAAACAAGAGATACTCATTTGATTCCAATACTTCTACTTTCAAGATGTCTTACGACAATGAAGAAAAATATGGTCTTATTCAAAATGGATTTGAGACTGCTACTAGAGGTAACTTAACTGATGATGATGATTGGGCCACTTGTGTGGGATGTGCTATTATCAGAAGAGCCCAAGAAAGAATAGGTGAAAAGCAATCTGATGAATGTAAGAAGTGTTTCACAAAGTACTGTTGGACAGGAGGTGTCAGATCAAGCAGTTCTGGTACTAGCTCTCCAGCAGGCTCTTCATCATCGTCCTCTTCCAGGTCCAGCTCTTCTGCAAGGTCCAGCTCTAGCTCTACTGGTAATCCAAAGAAGGGTGATGGCTCTTCGACTAGAAGCTTCTCTATTTACTTTGTTCCATTTGTCTTTGGAATTTTGGTAGTAATGCTTGTTTGAGCATAATTTAAAAGAAAGAGTTTTTGATAGGGTCTATAACCATCTCTCTTCTTACAATAATATCATGTGGGATCATAATTAGATTTTTTAATATACGCTATGGAAATTATTTTGAAGTAGATTGGTATCGTAGTAATTAGTATTTGCAACCACTTTTCCCAAGTAGAAGGTGGAAGGTAGAAGGTGGAAGATGGCAGTAAAAATGTAACACCTCTTGTGGACACTTGAACCTGACTCATATCAGCTACTGCCTTGGTTTAGTTTTGATGCTAGCTTATTCATCAGCCCAATTGAGACTGTACCTTTCTCTATGGTGCCTGTTTATCCAGCTGAGAAATTTGCAACATAGTGGAAACCAAAAGGAATGACGAAATAGGGAATTTTTTTTTTAAAAAAAGAGGCCAAACTTTCAAATTTCACCTATGGAGGTAATTACACCTCCTTTCCCACTGTACCCTTTCATAGTGTGTCGATGTCCTCACCTACTGGGTTTAACTACCTAAGATGAGATGAGGTCACATGACCACACACGTGAGCGCTATCATAAATTTTCTATAGATGAGATGAAAAATATTGATATATCTCTATCACCATGGTCAAGTCATACGATCGTTACGAGCAAGAGAAATGCTTTGGAGTGATTGCTTCACAAGCAAATATTGTATGGCTCCCTCCAAGTCATAACCAGAGCGCAAAATCTGCAGGTAGAGCCATCTCCTCAGGTTTAGAAGAGATGCTTATTTGGGATATCAAGACCGGAGAAATTGTTTCTAGAATGAGAGATGGATTAACTCCAGGAGCTTCTAATGCATCTACTTCACAAGCTCCATCTCCAATCACCTTCTTGACCCACCATGAACAAACCAACCTTGTGGCTGCTGGATATGGGGATGGATCAATAAAAATTTGGGATATTACTTCTAGTTCAGTACTTATAAATTTTCAAGGTCATAAATCTGCCATTAGCATACTTAAATTTGATAGAAGTGGAACAAGATTAGTATCAGGATCTGCTGATTCTTCTATTATTTTATGGGATTTAGTCGGTGAAGAAGGTTTATTCAAACTTAAAGGTCATAAAGGTCAAATTACTGGCTTAACTTTTCTTTCTCAACATGAAAGTAGTGAAATAACCGATGATTTAGAAGATTATATTTTAAGTGTTTCTAGAGATGGTCTTATTAAATTATGGGAGCTCAAGAGTCAACAATGTGTGGAAACTCATTTAGCTCATTCTAGTGATTGTTGGGGAATGGGTCTTAATGGTGGTAAAGATATGCTCATCACCAATGGCAACAGAGATCAAGTGAAAGTATGGCAACTCGATCTTTCCAAGCCTGATGAACACAAGCTTCAAGAAAGAGGCTCATTTGAAAAACAATCCAAATCCAGATGTAATGATATTGAATTCAGAAGATTAAAGACCTCTACTGGACCAGTTGAATTATTCTATATTCAAAATGCCGACAGAACCATCGAAATTTACAGAATTAGAGGTGAAGAAGAATTAAAGAAAGGTATTGCAAAGAGAACCAAGAGATTAAAAGAGAAAGGGTATGAAGATGATGAAATTTTACAATCGTTAAGTGATTCTGAAATCAGTATGTTAATCACTCCTTTCACCACATTAAGAACTACTTCTAAAATAAAATCATGTACTTGGGTTAATCCAAATTCCAAGAAATTAGACTTGTTAATTTCATTGACCAATAACAGCATTGAATATCATGATATTCCAATTCCTGAGCTGGTAAGAAAGGCTCAACCAACTGATTTATATTCTGTTAAACAACATTCTATTGATTTATTAGGTCATAGAACTGATATCAGGGCTATGGATCTTTCATCTGATAATAAATTATTGGCTACTGCTTCTAATGGTGAATTAAAAATTTGGAATGTTAAAACTAACAATGTTATCCGTACCTTCACTTTGGATGGTGGTTATGCTTTATGTTGTAAATTTTTACCAGGTGGTACATTAGTAGTTGTTGGATTCAAAAATGGTGATTTAGAATTATATGATTTGGCAACTTCTTCAATGGTTGATAGAGTTGAAAAAGCCCATGATTCTGGTAGTTCTAAAGATGATGATGGATCTGCCATTTGGTCCTTAGACTTAACTCCAGATGGTAAGACTCTTGTTACTGGTGGTAATGATAAAACCGTTAAGTTCTGGAATTTCAAGGTTGAACAAGAATTAATACCGGGATCAAAAACCACTGTTTCTATGTTAAAATTCGTTCACAGTCAAACCTTGGAATTGAATGAAGATGTGTTATGTGTTAAGATCTCTCCAGATGCTAAATTTTTGGCAGTATCATTATTGAATAACAACGTTCAAGTTGTTTTCTTCGATTCATTAAAATTATTCCTTACATTATACGGTCACAAATTACCAGTCTTATCTATTGATATCTCTGATGATGGAAAATTAATTATTACTTCTTCTGCTGATAAAAATGTTAAAATTTGGGGTATGGATTTTGGTGATTGTCATAAATCTATTTTTGCTCATCAAGACTCCATCATGAATGTTAAATTCATTCCAGATAGTCATAATTTCTTTTCTTCTGGTAAAGATGGTTTAATTAAATACTGGGATGGTGATAAGTTTGAGTGTATTCAAAAGTTACCTGCCCATCAATCTGAAGTCTGGTGTTTAAGTGTTAGTAATGATGGTAACTTCATGGTTTCCACATCTCATGATCACTCTATCAGACTTTGGGGTGCCAGTGATGATCAAGTTTTCCTCGAAGAAGAGAGAGAAAAGGAAATGGATCAACTTTACGAAGATACTTTACTTGAATCATTAGAAGATGATCCAAGAGTAGGAAAAGCTGGTGATGATGACGAGGAAGAAGCCGATGAAGCCACCAAGGTGTCTAAACAAACCGTTGAATCTTTGAAAGCGGGTGAAAAATTAATGGAAGCCATGGATATTGGTATCGAAGATGTTGAAGCCAATGAAGAATATGAAGCCCATTTAAAAAGTTACCAACAAAAGAAATCAAGTGTTCCTCCAGTTAAGCCAAATCCAAATGCTATTTTGATGGCATACAAAATGACAGGTCAAGCATACGTCTTGAGTGTATTAACTAAGATCAGAGCAGCTCAATTGGATGATGCTTTATTGGTGTTACCATTTTCATACTCTCTTAAATTATTGAGATTTATTGAAATTTGGACCAATAGTGATAATGTAACTGCTAATGTTGTGAACATGTCATTAATCTGTAAGGTCTTATTCTTTGTTGTTCGTACTAATGCCCGTGAATTGGTTAGTCAAAAGGATCCAAAGATTAAAACTCAAATCATAAAGGTAAAAGAACAGTTAAGAGGAGCATTGACCAAGACTGCTGATCAATTGGGTGTTAATACTCAAGGTCTTAAATTTGCTAAACAACAATGGAAACTTACTCATGAGACCGAGTTCATTGATGAAGCTGAACAAAGGGAATATGAAGACAAAAAGGCAATTAAGAGAACTTATACTACTGTATAGTTTTACCAACTGACGTACTGAGGTTGGTGAAGTAATAAACATAATAGACCAAAAAAATTATTGTTGTAGATCTTCAAATCTGGGGAACAATAGCTTAGCGAATAAAATATTGTTGTTGGCGGTATTCATCTTGTTTGATCATTGAAAAATAATTTGTATGTATGGTAGGCGGTGATATTAGTTAGAAGTGGTGTGTGTAAGGGCCATATAACTTTTTCAAGGTGATAACCATCTAGTGTGAACTAGGCAAGTATTACAAGATCTAGATGGGATGGACCAATAGAAAAGCCACAACCGCTTACAACCTCAGACAAATATTTTTAATCGACGTAGCTTTCCATGTGTAGACACTACAGCCTTCGGTACACTATCCAGAGTCTCATTTTTCGATTATTAAGTGAAAATTGATCTGGTTTGTTGCCCACCCATATATTTTAATAAAAGGAGATCTTCAAGTCTCACGATAGTGTTGTTGGCAATTCAAAGATATTATGAGACAGACACGAGCCTTATAAGTGACACCCAAATACAATTCATCAATTATGAAAGTTCTAGTTAGGTAAGTTTGTCACACGAGAAATCCATGGTGTCAACCCAAAACCAGCAAAAGTTAGGGTTCCGCCGTCAATTCTCGGAACTTTACCGAGGTCTGTAGCTGCGTCTATTACAATACGCATCGTAGTTATCACCGAAAAATATCAGCTTGTGACAGATATAGAAGATTTCATGCACAACCCCACAACCAGTGAGATATCCAACATAGTAATTCTGTGGACTGGAACTCGACGACCTAATGAAAGTATCACCAAACAAATAGTCAGCCACAGTATAGTTGTCCTCGGGCAACAAGCCTTGCACCTAACTTGAATATTAGTACCATGATTACAAAGAAACAAATTTCATAGATGGTCAAGAGAACTGCGGAAATAGGTTTTTTTTTTCGTGGAGTAATTAATAACCCCAATATGGTAGTGAGCTTAGTCACATTCACCTTAAAGTTTTATTTTTTCTTTATTACCTTTCTCAATTAGTAAAGTCCACAAGTGAGAGAAGCCCTCAGTCACTGAAAATTGATAACCATCCAGCTTTCCCTACTAACCCTTGCGTGATACGGCTGATTACAACTAGCCACCGCCACCCACTACAAAAACATATATAGCGAACGTTGCCTGGTACTGTTGTAAAGTATAGAAGGGGAAAAACTTCCACCAGTATGCAAAATGTCATATCCTACCACCTTCACTCCACCATATTTGTAACCCTGAAGAATGACATTGACAACTCAATTGACAAATTACTGACAAAATGTGGAACAACCAGAACTCGCACCCAAACTTTCCATTAGTGATCATGACTTTTTTTTTTACCAATTCAGTTAGTGCTTCTCTGGTTGGCTTTCTACCGTTGAACCTCATGATGAAACACCGAATAATTCTCGCAATAATTTAATAGTCCTTCCTGCCTCACCTCTATAATCTGCTCTTGTTCGCCGCCTTCTATTGCCCTGACAAAGTGTTTTGATTGACGGGATGGTAGAAAAAAAAAAGATCTGTTTCTCCCCATACTTCACGTGATACAACAACAGTAAGCGAGAGGAGTCCGAGAATTCCCATTCAGAGAACCCTTTCATGGCTTCTTTTCTAGAGGTTACCGCCCCCCTGTAGCTATATGGATGTAGTATGTGTATACTTAGATCGTACACTGCCCATTCTCTACATCATATCTATTTCCAGAATCTTTCAAAACCACTGCCCCCTCATCTCACCTAATCGGTTGATCCCCACTGTTGCTAATTGATTTTTGTGTATTTTGTTTTTTTCCTCTAGTGATCCTGACTTTTTTGTCGATCACTGTGGGTGCTGATAAGTCACTATTTCTTATATTACTTCTGGTGTTACCAAAAAATTGGATATACACTCGGGGTATAATCTTGCTAATACATTCCATAATCTCAATATCTTAATCTTCCTTGTTAACCGTGTCTGATTCCCCGAAAATCAGAATTCTCCTTGACAAACACAGTAACACTTCCCCTGGAATTGATATCAGAAAAGAAAAAAGTCTTTACTCTCATCGACAACTTTTATAAGTCACCAACAGGGGGATCTATCCATTCTCGGACAGTTCATTCACTTTCCGCCTCCCTATCATCTGTCCATTGTCGACTTATCTATTCAATTATCAATATCAGATTTTATCCCCTTAATCTTTTTCTGTTAGTCTTTTTCTTTTTTTTTTTTTTTTTTGGCATTTGTTTCCCTAGTCAATTTTCTACCACTCCCCCATTTTACTCCGGCTAATCTTTGATCAACATGAACAACATGCACCAGCCTCAGGGCATGAACTCGTGGCATTCCATGTATGCGGTCTCGGACCGGCAAAAGGTGGTTCTGATCCTTTCAAATACTCTCCGTGACATGCAAGGTGCCAATTATGATGCTCAAAGAGGGGCCACTATAGCTCAAGAATTCGAAAAGTACACCTTTATGAAGTCTCAAAGCAGAGACGAGTACTTAAGACTTATCAAGCAAAAGATTCAACAGTTGAGAACTAATATGAATAACCGTAATGTTGGTGGTGCTCCAATGGCCCCTCAACAACAACAAGCTCAAATGTCTCAACAGCAACAACAGCAACAACAGCAACAACAACAGCAACAACAACAGCAACAACAACAACAACAACAACAACAGCAACAACAGCAACAACAACAACAACAACAACAACAACAACAGCAGCAGCAGCAGCAGCAGCAGCAGCAGCAGCAGCATCAGCAGCATCAGCAGCATCAGCAGCATCAGCAGCATCAGCAGCAACAGCAGCAAAATATGGTCGGTCGTCAAGGTTCCATCCAAGGTCAACAAAATGCTATCGCTGTGCAGAACCAACAAAAGATTAAGCCTCAAAATATGAACTTTCTTCAGCAACAAGCTCAAGCCAGACAACAGTCAGCTGCTCAGATCCAAGCTCAAATGAGAAACGGGTCAATTTCTAATCAACAACCTCAACAACCCCAACAGCAACAACCCCAACAGCAACAACAGCAACAGCTTCCACAACAAAACCAACCAATGCAAGATGGCCTGTCCAATTTGCAAACAACTCATCAGCAAATTCAACAAATCAGTAATCTGATTAGAAATGCATCTATTCCACCTGCATTGTTAGCTAAAATTCCTAATCTTCCAGCTGGTGTTAATACATGGACTCAAATCTTTGATTGTTATCAAAAGAAAATAATTCCTGCTTCGGCCATGCCATTAATTAAGGAAATTCACAATACCCACTTACAATTGGCTATTCGTCAACAACATCAACAGAAGCTTAACCAAATGCAAGGGCAACAACGTATGGGACCTCAAAATCCTAATGGATCTCAACAAATGCCTCAACAACAGGCTCAACAACCCCAGCAACAACAGCAACAACAGCAACAACAGCCACAGGTTCAACAGACTCAACAACAACTGAACAATCTTAACATGCCAATGAATCAACAAGTGAATTCCAACAATAATACCCCTGTAATGAATAATATGGGTTTTAACATCAATAACCTTACTCCTCAACAGAAGCAACAGTTTTTACAAAGACAAATGCAACAAAGGAACAGTATGGCTGGCCAAAATTCTCAAATGATGCAAAACCAACAGCTGAACCAACAATCAATGCCAGTTGCTCAGCTTTCTTCTCAACCACAGATGCAACAACAGCAACCTCAACAACCTCAAAGGCCTCAGCAACAACCACCTCAGCAACAACCACCTCAGCAACAACCACCTCAGCAACAACCACCTCAGCAACAACCACCTCAACAACAGCCAAACCAACAAAACAACCAAGCTGGTCAACCAAAACCACCAAACTTTCAAATCACTCTGCAGGATATCATGAAATATAGTGCTGATGCAATGACTTTATTGAGTAGAGTTCAAGGTAACAGGTCAATTCCAGCTAATTTAGATCAAAATCAAAAGGAAAGTTTCATCAGAAGATATATCCTCCATCAGAAGACCCAATTGTGGAAACAACAAAATGGTCTTGCAACTGCAAATTCAAATGCTAGTCCTGTAATGAATAACCAAGCATTGAACCAACAGAAGAGAATGCAACAGCAACAACAGCAACAGCAACAGCCAAATGCTAACCAAGGTCAAATGAATCAACAGGTTCCACCTCCACAACAACAAGTTCCAGTAAACCAACAGGTTCCTCCAGCCCCTGTTAATAATACTGTGCAACAGCTGCCATTGATGGGTAACATGTCCGTGAACCAAACCCCAGTAATGAAATCTCAGGTCCAAATGAATACTTTGTCTTCTCCTTTATTGGCTCAAAGAGGAGGTCCAATGAATCAAATGCAAATGAACAATACCAATGCTATGAATGTGAATGCTAACTTTGCTGTTCAACCTCAAGTTAGTGCAAACTTGAATAATCAACTTCAACAGCAGCAACCTCAACAACAACAACAACTTCAACAGCAACAACCTCAACAACCTCAACAACCTCAACAACCTCAACAAAATCAACAGCAGCCAAATCAACAGAATAGACAAAATGCTCGTAATTCAATTGCAGCTATTTTGCCTCAATTGACTGATGAAATGAAAATGAAGTTGAGACAGTTGCTTGATGAAGTCTCTAGAAATAATGTGGTGTTGAAGGATGTTACTGCACTTTTATCTCCACAAGAGAAGAATGTTGTTCGTGAAACCATGGGTAAAATTGCCCAGCAATATTCCAATGTCGATAATATCATTAGTTACTTCTTCATTCTTACAAAGATTACAGAAGGTACTAAGCGTTTGATTCAAATGAAGTATATGACCAAGAATATAATGGAAAACCTTCAACGTGGTATTTATTTAGCTGGACCTGATTTGTTGGAGAAATTGAGATCTCAATACCAAAAGTATTTCGATTATGTTAAGGAACAATTTACTATTAGAAGACAACAATTGCAAAACCAACAAGGCCAAGGGCAAGTTCCAACTCAAGCTCAAGCTCAAGGAAAACCAATTAATAACCAACCTCAACATCACAATGGTCAAGCTGTTGGTGGATTGGCTACTCAACCAAATAACGGTCAATTTCCAATGAGTACCCCTTCACAACAACAACAACAACAACAACAAGCTCCTGTCAACCTTGGTCCAAATAATTCATGGCCATCTGTTGCTCCACCTGCTCAAGCTCTGGTGCCCAACTTTCAGCATAAGAATATTGGCAGCAGTCCAATGATTCCTAATAATATTTCACCATTGATGGGTAATCAGATGGCTCCTGCAGCTCAAGCCCAAGCTCAAGTTCAGGCACAAGCACAACCTCAATCTCAAGCACAAGCACAAGCTGCTGCAGTTGCTGCTCAAAAGGCAAAGACACCTGCTCCGCAACCTAAGAAGGCATCAAACGCAACTGCTAGACGTAAGGGTTCTATTAAAGGTCCTGTTAATGTTGGTAGTATTCCAACTCCAGCAGGTACAGCGGCATCACCTGGTGCATTAACTAATGCAATCAAAACTCCTAATAGTATGGCTACTCCACAACTTGTTCAACCACAAAGTAATAAAAATACACCAACTGGACAATCACCTAATTATACTGTTAAGAATGCAGTGGCGTCACCAATTCCAACAACTGATGCTGATATTTTTACCCACAGTAAAGCAGACTCCAAAGCTGCAAAGAGAAGAGAACTTTCTACTAGTGATCCTGAGAAGTTCTTCTATGCTTCATTGGCAAATTTATTAGAATTAGATGAATCTTTTGCTGAAGCTAAGGAAAAAATACCTACTAATGCAGATATCTCACCATTAATTACCAATGGAAAAGCTGCTAAATCACCATTATCACCAGCTATTAATGCAGGAGAATGGACTGCTAAGATCAGACCAGCTGCAATTACTTCTGCATTTAGACAAATTGATAGTATCAAAGAATTGGTATCTTCAGATGTCATAGAAAATTGTACCAAGATGGCTATTGAAGAAGCATCTCAAACAAATAGAGATTCTTCGAGCAATAGTCTTAAACGTGATATTGATCAAGTTGATGATCCTGATGAGATTGACAATTTATTCACCGAAAAGAGGCCAATGTTGGATGATTCCGACTATAAGTTCATGTATGAACCGGTTGCGTTTGATGATTGGAAACAATTTGTGGTATCGGGTATTCAATAGGTGCCATTTATATTTACATTTACATTAATCGTTTAAACTGATAACAATAAGTTATTTATATTATTTTGTAATTTCAATTCCCGATTTCTTTAATATTGTGTGCTATAGATCTATTAAAAGTGTTATACCGAAAAAGATATATATGATTTGCTTGTAGACCCTGTAAAATAAAAATGAATCTTACCCTACACTAGACTAGATGTCTCATTATTTATGATCATGATACTGAAGACTATACCAAATTCTTTCCAAGCTACATAATTAAATTAATTCAACATCCCTTAATATGATAGAGTAAAAGCTTCAGATAATTCCAAATCTTTTTTTATCTAAACTGACTTTCTCTATTTTACTCCAACTAACTCCAATTCCTTTCTTTTCGCAGTCTCAGTTCCTTCGCAATCACTAGTGCTCATATCTACCAATACCAAATATCAAATCAGACCTTAACAGTTACTTAAGTATACGATGGCAAACCCGGACACACCAATTTCAGTGGCATTTGTGTGCTTAGGAAACATGTAAGTGTATTACGTGAAGAAAAGAATAAAGATCACCATGTTTCTGACACGAACAGTATCATGGATCGTTATCAATAAGATCCAGATAGTCTGAACAGTAGTTATGTACTCATGGGCCAGGTTGTGGAGAAACACGAAGCAAAGGAAGACTTTGGAGCTGATAAGAACTAGCAAGCGTCCCCAACATGACTATGGAGCTTAGATGATACTTGAATGGATTCACTATTGCCTTAGCACATCACTAACTTTTTAGCTGTCGTTCTCCTATGGCGGAAGCTGTTTTCAAGCACAAGGTCGAACAATTAGGTTATGCTCCATATTTCAAGCGTATTGACTCTTTCGGTACAGGAGCTTACCATATTGGAGAAGCTCCGGACCGCAGATCTGCTCAAACATGTCGTAAGCATGGAGTTCCCGTGAATCATGCTGCTCAACAGATTCGCTCATCTGATTTCAAGGATTTTGATTATGTTATCGCTATGGATGAATCTAATAGGGATGATTTATTATATATGAAACCAAGAAATAACGATTCTGTGGTACAATTGTTTGGTAAGTGGAGAACGAATGAAGAATTCGAAGAAGCCGTTGCTGATCCATATTATGGTGGAAAAGAAGGATTCGAAGTGAACTTCCAACAGTTGTCACATTTCAGTGAGGAATTCTTGAAGAAGGAATTGGGTGATGTTAAATTATGAAGAGCCATCTTAAAAAACTAGGGACCAAGTCTTTATTTTATCGTGAAAACCATAGTATGGCCCTTTCAAGCTATACTTCCCAGGAAGCACATTAGGGTCGATACTTTCTAGTTTTCATCGAGGCATTGTTATGACCAAATCCATCCTATGAGAATACCATATTTAAATTAATTAGAATAGAAATTGCAATATATGTCAGGTTGCAAATATATGTTTAGTGATAGAAGAAAATCAAACAAGACAACAACTCTAAAAGTTGTCTATAAATTCAAATATTATAGCATCGGAGATAACTTGACTATTTTAAACTCAATGAAAGCAATATTAATTCTTCGAAAGTATTGCTGGGACCTCAATTAAACTTGGAGCTTCTTTGTTAAGGACCCATGGTCTTCAATACTACATGAAAATCAATTCGATATTATCGTTGGCTCCAACACTTAAGTCTTGAGTGTATTCCAATAATTAAACCTTACTCTAACCAAAAAAAAAAAAAATCGATTTGTCCAAGTGTACTGATATTCTGCATCTAAATCAAGTCCATACCTTACACCAGAATTCGCAGTCTATCAAAATATCTTGTGTTGATGAAACGTTACATCCGTCCACACCTTTTGCTATAGTTACTCTCACAAAGGTATAGTTCCAATAATACTTAGCTAAGTAAGACAATTGATAAATACTAACATTTCAAGATACCAATTCCTTACTACTATACTATTTTGCAAAGTGTCACGACAGTGCGTAATTTTTCTCATGGATGTGTAAACTTCAGTCCAATACTCTTTTTTCTGGAGGAGAATCCAACAAGCGTCACCACTATACAATAGTGGCAAAGAAGTAAAGCAATAATTGATAACCTCATTGACTAAATCTAGCCATCGTATGCTCAGGTGACTTAGAGCCCCAATAAGAGACAGATTTTTCCCCATAAATTTTTGACCTATTTAACTAAAGCAACCACTAGATCAAGTGTATTATCAACAAGAATGAGTGCTCGAAAGCTTCAACAAGAATTCGATAAAACAAACAAGAAAATCGCAGAAGGATTATCAGTATTTGATGATATTCATGACAAATTATTGACCACTGAAATAAGTTCTCAAAAGGAGAAGTTGGAAAGTGATTTAAAGAAGGAAATTAAAAAATTACAAAGACTGAGAGATCAATTGAAGTCATGGCTTAGTGATAGTAGTATAAAATTAGATAAGAATCTACTTCAAGAAAATCGTACCAAGATTGAACATGCTATGGATCAATTTAAAGATCTTGAAAAATCATCTAAAATCAAACAATTTTCAAATGAAGGTTTGGAATTGCAAAGTCAAAAGACTAAAAAACGATTTGCTGATAATCAAAAGACTCAAGAAGCATGTGATTACATTTCTGATGTAATTCAACAAATAACTGAACAAAATGAAGAGTTAGATGGTGAAGTAAATCAATTAAGCATACAGATGAAAAAGACTAAATCTTCATATTCCACACAAACATCAGTTGATGATCTCAAATATAAAATTGAGAGAAACAATGGTCATTTACGTAAGCTTGAAAAGATTTTATTGAATCTAGAAAACGAAAACTTGGATCCAGAAAAAATCGATGATATTAAAGATGATTTAGATTACTATGTGGAAAATAACCAAGATGAAGATTATGTTGAATACGATGACTTTTATGATCAATTAGAAGTGAATGATGAAGAATTGGAATTGGGCTCATTAGCAAGAATGGCAGTTGAAGGACCTGAAAGTGTAGCACAAGCTGCAAATGGTGCAATTGCTACTGCTCCTGTTGCTAATGTCAATCCAGCAAGCATCAATGCAGCTACCACTACAAGCTCTACTATTAGTAAGGCTCCTTCTGCTGCTGCCATTGCTCCTTCAACTTCTGGAGCTGCTGGAGCCACTACCTCCACTACTGCATCTTCATCATCACCAGTAAAAGATGCATCTACTCCAACAAATGGAACTCCAGTTAAGAAGGTCAAATCAGTCATTGTACCGGCTACTAATCCACCACAATTGAATGCTGCAAACTCATATTCTAATGTCATTAAAGCCGCTCAACAAGCTAACAATCCTCCATCAGTGCCTAAAAATCCACCAGGTCTTAATACACAAACTTCTAGTCCAGAAGTACCTAAGGAGAATTTAAGTGAAAAGGAAATCAAAGAGGAATCACCTGATAATGTTGTCGCATCGAAGACTACCACAAATCAATCAAATACTGATTCTCAATCTCAAGCACAACTGCCAATTATGTTCAATGAAGCTGTGGGATTTTCGGAGACTATTTCTAGATTATCTACAATTTCGCAGTCAAGGTTGCAAAATCCTCTACCATTCCAAAACATAAGTCAATTATTGGAAAATTCACTTTTAAATTGTCCTGATTCCTTTGATAGTGAAAAACCAAGACAGTATACTCCAATGAATATTCATCCATCATCTATTGATTATCCACAAGAACCAATGTATGAATTGAATTCATCACACATTATGAGAAAATTTGATAACGATACATTATTTTTCTGTTTCTACTATAGTAATGAAGCTGATAGTTTTGCTAAATGGAATGCCGTTAAAGAATTGACCAGAAGAGGATGGGTATTTAATACTGAATTCAAACAATGGTTCTTAAAAGACAATAAGAATGGTGGTAAGAACAGGTCTATGTCTGTGATTCAACTTGAACAAGAACAGGATGCTAATGAAGATGAAGAAAAGGAAGAAAACTACAAGTATTTCGATTACGAAAAGACCTGGTTAACCAGAAGAAGAGAAAATTATAAGTTTAGCAAGGATTTAAGAGAAACCTTATAAAATGTATAGATGCATCAATGTAATTTTAGTTAATATTGTAAAGATGATTGTAATTAAGAAGTTAATACGAAGTTGGACTTAACTTTTAATGAGAGACAGAACTAAGTGTTGAAAAAATAGAATACAACTAAAATGCAAATAAAAACAAAAGTAAAAAAGAAAGAAATAAAAATGGGGCAGGAGAAAAAAAAACCATCCAATAATACTTCTAAATTTAATTGTTGAATTCTTCGTCACCAAAACAGGTGTCAAGTTAATAAGGTTCATTATTGTTAATTGGATCTCACAACAGTCTTCGGTATAGGAGTGAGGAACCTTGTTACTATGGTTCAAAGTTTTAGGGTTGGGGTTTTAGGTTAGTATTTTGTTTCAGATGTACTATTTCAGACCCCAACCTGGCCCGTTTGGGCGCGGAATGTGTCCATGAATTAACTCAAGTCAATGTATCACAACACGCGTTCTGCGACTAATGTTGTACTGTTCGGCTAATAAAATTAAGTAGGTGCCTTAGTGATAGCGAGCCACCAACAACCGTATGGAACTAGTCGTCTGTTCGTTTGGGTTAGCTCCATCACTACCAATATCACAACACTAATATTTTTTTTATGTGTGTGTGTGTGTGTGTGTGTGTGTGTGTGTATAGTGTGTATGTATGGGGGGAATATAATTGAACGCGATCTTGTTCCAATCAGGCAACATAAGGGGAATATATCAACCAATCAGGTGTCCTAACCTTATAGCCAAGAAGTTGATCTTAGAGTGTGGAGGTCAGCTGAGAGGTAAATGGCCTAGTGATAGAGATTGACGTTGTGGTATGTGTTGATTTAAACTAGTAAATCGCCGATTCTATTATTGTCTCGTTGCTAACAATCGTAGCCGCATGCATATCCGAGTTTATTTCGGTCTGCATAACATCGTACATTTCGTCCCTCTCTATTGTTTCACCATAGATCAGTTACGTAACCTCTTACAAACCACAGTATCGGCTCATTACAAGGAGGTGTTTGGTTGTTGAAAGTGATAAAAGTTTTCATATTACCTTTAACTACCAAATTTTCGTTTCTTATAATATCCTAGAGAATCCACTCATCTGGCCTTTTCATTTGGTTATTCATTTATTATATCTTAACTGACTTAAACTCCTTTAACTTTCATCCTCAATCCACTACTTTCAATACCTCATCATTAATCCCTGAGATATCCCCTTTTTATTCTTGATGCCTACCCCTACAATATTTGAATACTCTAAGGTGGTATTTCCCCGTGATATAGATGCCAGGGATGATCCGTCATCATCAGCTTCTTCATATCCTACCGATGAAAATGGTTGTGTGGTGTGTCCTCCACCTCAATGTCCAAAGTGTAAAAAGAATGAACAGTGTCAGCAAAGAATTCAAACATCCTGTGATACCTGTCCAGTTTCGTACTGCTCTCCTGTTGATGGGGCTTCTGGAAAGTCCACTCCAGTAGGAGGAATCGTTGGTGGAGTGGTTGGTGCAGTTGTCGTGATAGGTTTGATAGCTGCCTATTTATACTATAAATACGTTTATCGTAAGAAACATCCAGTGATGTTGGATGACGATGATGTTATGTTGGATGGATTAGGTAATACTACCAATGATGATAGTGAATTTGGTAGTCCATCTGATAAAGCTGATTCTGCTAGTTATAATGAAAACCGTTTAAGTGGAAATGGTGGAGCAGCTAATTATAGTGATCTTGCACCACCTCAAAGAAAAAACGTTTCAAATGCAAATAATAGAAGAAGATTATCATCTTATGAATCTTTTACCAGACCTCAAACCAGAAATAATAAAAACAGTGGTAAGAATACCGAAGCTGCTCAAAGAAGAGCAAGACAGAAAAAGATTATAGAACAAGCAAATGCTAATAACAATATTAACGGTGTTAATGGAGTACCAAATGAAATTTATCTTGATCAAAACTCAAGTAATAGAAATTCGGTTGCTACTTCAATTTCTACAACAAACGCATCAAATATTTTACCGATTGCGTATATCCCAGGTGTCACAGTTAGACCTACCAAAAATAATACCAGATCTATATATTCTTATGAAACTGATTCCATATTCTCTGATTTGAATACTATTGAAAATGCTTCTATTATTGGTGATGTTATGAGAGCCAATAATAATAATCAAAATGCTACATTTATGTCTACTGGTGGAGTTACTGGTGGAGTTACTGGTGGAGATGCAAAAGATGCCACTATGACTGCGATTAAAGCACAACCAAGATTAGTTAATGTTGATAAAATCGAGGAAGAAGAAGAAGATGCAAGTGATGAAGATGAAGATGGAGCTCATACTAAAGGAGAAAAACTGGTAGATGAATATACCTATGATAGTAGTGTACAAAGTACCACTTCAGATTTCCATAAAAAGGTTAATACCAGTCTCTCTAATGTTACCACTTCAGTATTAGAAGAAGAAGAAACTGATGATTCAGATGTGGATTCTGATATTGGTGAAATCACAAGAGCTACTAGTGTAAGGAGACCAAATCAAGCTACCTCATCAGAAAACGTCCGTCAAGATCGTGAAATCTTGTTAGATATTCCAAAAGAAGAAACCCAGACTCATCATCCTGAAGAAATTCCTTTGGATATTATCCATTTAGAACCTTTGCAACCGCCATCTACATCTATTGATGGAACCGGATCTGGAGCTGGTTCAAATTCTGGTCCTGCTCATATTATGCTTGACGTAGAGATGGATGATAATCGTAGCTACAAAATTCGAGGAAGCACCAGACCTCATTCTGATAATAGTGGAGAAAGAAGTCCATTTGAGGATCCCGAGTAATGATATAATAATTAACGAACATTAAACGAACAATTGTTTAGTAAATAGAAGCAAGAAAAAGAAAAAGAAAAAAAAAAAAAAGAAAAACCTCAGTCACTGAAAATTCAACTGTTATGGTTGATCTGAAAATGAGGTCAACGTTCAGTATCGTATATTCAGTGGGCAATATTTTCTAGTAATATAATGTATCTACTGAGGAAACTTTGGTATTTATACCAGTAACAAATCATGTGAATTAGTCATGGGGGCAATGTCGCAACAGTTAGAAGCGAATGTCCCCAAATGATGTCGCGACTGTCATCAACGACAAGACACAACAAAAAAATCACAAACTAAAAACGTGTAACTATATCGCAATCTCCATCAAACCGATAAACAGGATTCTAATGCCCTTTTCATGCAATTGAACACAACAATTAACAACTGATTCAGCCCTAATAGTAATGCAAACGATCTGAGGGGCATTGATCTATAATTTGACCTTGCCGAAGAACTCCGGTGGAGAAACCCCTCATATCAGTACATATCACGTGAATTTTCACTCACAGCAAACCATATGGTTTAAATCCTATGATAACCTCCGATCTCGATAGTCAAAAATCGCATGGTACGGTACAATTATCGGCGAGCCTTTGGCTCAACAATTGGTGGAGGTTTGTCAAATTCGAGGGTTCAATCCCTTTCAATTAACTTGGAAAGCTTATAAATGTGAAGATTCCAACTGTTTCAGAGTAATTTGGCAACAAGTTCAGGGGCCAAAGCCCCCTTTCCTATTTTCTTGATAAACCCTTTGTAACCGTAGATTTCATTTAATTACCAACTAACCCTAAGTTGTTGTTGCTTCTTTTACGTGATCATTATTAATGTCCTAAACATTTGTAAAGGAAAATCCCTCTGGAACCGGAATTCGCCCACGTTAGTTACTCCGAGACTTACCGAACTCCCCGTAGCCGGACAGCCCTATGCCGGTCGTGGTTCACTATGGAAAATTCTTTTCTGCCCCCGGATCTCCCAGCAAAGTTACCCCCCTCCTCCACCACAGCAAACTCTAATATAAAGCGGACACTAATCGCTCCAACAATTCCCTTTTTTTCACCAATTGAAAGTCCCCAACAATTATGTCTTCAGATCTCGATCAAAAAGCTATTAACACCATCCGTTTGTTAGCAGTGGATGCTGTTTCTGCCGCCAATTCTGGTCACCCAGGTGCCCCATTAGGTTTGGCTCCAGCTGCCCATGCTGTCTGGAAACAAATGAAATTTAACTCCAGAGATACCAAGTGGATTAACCGTGATCGTTTTATCTTATCTAACGGTCATGCCTGTGCTCTTTTATACTCCTTGTTAGTCTTATATGGTTACGACTTGGAAGTTGAAGACTTGAAGAAGTTCAGACAATTGAACTCCAAGACTCCAGGTCACCCTGAAGCTCTTGATGTTCCAGGTGTTGAAGTCACCACTGGTCCATTAGGTCAAGGTATTGCCAACGCTGTTGGTTTAGCTATTGCTCAAACTCAATTCGCTGCCACTTACAACAAGGATGACATCAAGATTTCCGACGCCTACACTTATGCTTTCATGGGTGATGGTTGTTTGATGGAAGGTGTTTCTTCTGAAGCTTCCTCTGTTGCCGGTCACTTGCAATTAGGTAACTTGATTGCTTTCTGGGATGACAACAAGATTTCCATTGATGGTTCTACCGAAGTTTCCTTCACTGAAAACGTTGTTGACAGATACAGAGCTTACGGATGGCACATCCAAGAAATTGCCAACGGTGACACTGATATTGAAGCTGTTACCAAGGCAATTGAAGAAGCCAAGAAGGTTACTGACAAGCCATCTTTGATTAGATTAACCACCACCATTGGTTACGGTTCTAAGCAAGCTGGTTCTCACTCCGTTCACGGTTCTCCATTGAAGGCTGATGATGTTAAGCAATTAAAGGAAAAATGGGGTTTCAACCCAGAAGAAAACTTTGCCATCCCAGCTGATGTCAAAGACTACTTCAACTCTATTGTCAAGAGAAACCAAGACTACCAAACCGAATGGAATAAGACCTTTTCTCAATATAAGGAAAAGTACCCTAAGGAAGGTGCTGAAGTCCAACGTCGTTTAGACGGTAAGTTGCCAGAAAACTGGAAGGACCTTTTACCAAGATACACTCCATCTGACAAGGCTCTTGCTACCAGAAAGTTATCTGAAATGGTCTTAGAAAAGATTGTTGATGGTATTCCAGAAATCATTGGTGGTTCCGCTGATTTGACTCCATCTAACTTGACCAGAGTTACTGATGCTGTTGATTTCCAACCACCATCCACTGGTTTAGGTTCTTACGCTGGTAGATACATCAGATACGGTGTTAGAGAACACGGTATGGGTGCTATCTTGAACGGTATCTCCGCTTTCGGTGCTAACTTCAAGCCATACGGTGGTACTTTCTTGAACTTCGTTTCTTACGCTTCCGGTGCCGTTAGATTGGCTGCTTTATCTCACCACCCTGTTATCTGGGTTGCTACCCACGATTCCATTGGTTTAGGTGAAGATGGTCCAACCCATCAACCTATTGAAACCTTAGCTCACTTTAGAGCTATTCCAAACTTATCTGTCTGGAGACCAGCTGATGGTAACGAAACTTCTGCTGCTTATCTTAAGGCATTGGAATCTACTGGTACTCCATCTATTATTGCTTTGACCAGACAAAACTTACCTCAATTAGAAAACTCTTCCATTGAAAGTGCCGCTAGAGGTGGTTACACTTTGATCAAGCAAGACAAGCCAGATGTTATCATTGTTGCTTCTGGTTCTGAAGTTTCTATTGCCGTTGATGCTTCCAAGTTATTGGCTACTGAAGGTTTCAAGGCTGGTGTTGTTTCTTTACCAGACTTCTTGACTTTCGACCAACAAGGTTTGGACTACAAGTTATCTGTCTTACCAGATGATGTTCCAATCATGTCCGTTGAAGTCATGTCCACTTTCGGATGGTCCAAGTACGCTCATGAACACTTCGGTTTGAACAGATTCGGTGCTTCTGGTAAGGCTCCAGATATTTACAAGTTCTTCGAATTCACCCCAGAAGGTATTTCTTCCAGAGCTGCCAAGGTTATCCAATACTACAAGGGTAAGCCTGTTTCTTCTCCATTGAACAAGGCTTTGTAAACGTATCAGCAGTTAAAACTTTATAGTTGACTATGTTCTAATGAAATAAACTGTACGATGATTAAAATAAAAAAAAAATAAAAAAAAAAAGAATCTACTGTAGTAATATCTAATGCAAATTGTAGTATAATTGAAACTATTGTTCATCGCCAATCATTAATGAGGGGTAGTGATTATGGTGATCACATTTCATTTACTATTTCCGTCGAGGAGGGGATTTGTAGATTATGTAATCTCCGTTCTTCTATGTAATCTCCGTTCTGGTATGTAATATTGACAGGTTAAGGGTCCCAATGTTACCGCAAATCTAATTCATTAAAGTATCATTTCATCTATTTCATGTCAAACTTATCTTACAGGAATACAGTCATATTCCTCTGAGTGAGCAATTCTATTCTAATGAATAGAGGAGCTTAGAGAGTTGTTACATCTTACAAGTTAAGAATTTTCAAAAAAGAGTATTTATTTTCATAACATCAAATACTACTTATAGTCATATTTTTTTAGAATTTTTGTAATCATAAGTCCATGGCCAATTTTTTTTTGCGTGACAGAACAGGATGTGAATTATGTATTGAAGTTGCAAAATTCACTTATACCTTTTTATGCGATTACTTGGAGGTGTCAACAACGTATCTACCCAAGATCTTACCTTGTTCCATTAAGTCGTAGATACCGGCTAATTCGGATAAACCAACAACCTTGATTGGACACTTGATCATACCTCTGGCGAAGAAATCAATGGCTTCAGCAGAGTCAGCTCTGTTACCGACGTAAGAACCTCTGATCTTGATGGTCTTGATAACAGTGTCGAAGACTGGAAGAACAACCTTGGCACCAGCTGGTAAACCAACAAGGACAACAGTACCGGTTGGTCTAACGTATTGGGTAGATTGTTGCATAGCAAGTTCAGAAACAGAGACATTGATGACACCATGAGCACCACCGTTAGTGATCTTCTTAACTTCGGAGACAACATCCTTGGTTTGCATGAAATCAACGAAAGCTTCAGCACCTAAGCCTTTGGCGAATTCACCCTTGTCAGCACCACCATCAATACCAACGACTCTGTAACCCATAGCCTTGGCGTATTGGATGGCAAGAGAACCTAAACCACCACCAGCACCGGAGACAGCAACCCATTGACCAGCAGTAAGTTGAGCAGTCTTCAAAGCCTTGTAGACAGTGATACCAGCACACAAGATTGGAGCAACTTCAGCCAAGTCGACATTCTTTGGAATTCTGGCGGCTTGGATGGCATCAGCAGTAGCGTATTGTTGGAAAGAACCATCGTGAGTGTAACCAGATAAATCGGCCTTAGCACAGTTAGATTCGTTGGTGGTTTCACAGTATTCACATTGCATACAAGAACCGTTCAACCACTTGATACCAGCATAGTCACCGATTTCCCAACCGACAACGTTTTCACCCATGGCAACAACAACACCAGCACCTTCGTGACCACCGACTAATGGCAACTTAGTGTCTAATGGCCAGTCACCCTTCCAGGCGTGCAAATCAGTGTGACAGACACCGGAGTACTTAACATTGATCAACAATTCATTTGGCTTTGGAGTTGGGACTGGAATATCCTTGTATTCCAAGGCACCACCGTTGGTTTCGAAGATGACAGCTTTTTGAGTAGTTGGGATAGACATGTTGAGATAAGATATAGAACTTAATGATGAGAAGAAAAAAATGAATCAAGGATATTTCACCCCCCTTATATACTTTTAAAAGTTAGAGGTGTTAAGAAACATGTTAGCTACCCTGATTAAGATTTGCAGCTAAGGGACCAGCAAGTCTCCACATAATACACATAATACACATAATAGAAGGCGAATAAAATTCAAAACTCCGAAGTGTGGGGTCGGGGATAATATTCACCCAATCATTCTATATTTTTCATATGTTGTAATTGTCAGTCCATTTTTGGAGTTAAGGGTGTCACTTTAATCTCCACTGGAGTTTAGAATAGGTAGTTTTCGCTTAAAGCCGATAAGAGCCCTTAACCGGATCTAGATGCGCATTGATTTTTTGGGGGTGTCTTAGTGTCACCATAAAATATGCCTGGTGTTAACTCCCTAGAACGTGCCGAGCTATGGTAAGGGTGCTTTAGTCGGTGTTTATTTGAATGGTGTTTATTAGGGTGGGGAGGGGAAACAAACTACATGGAAAGAAACGGCCCCAAAAAATTTGTGGTTCGTATATCGCATTTATCTCCATTATATTGGCGTATATTCATTATGCAAGGATTACCATACAAACGTAACGCACAGTAATTAATAAGCTTGTAAAGGATTTTAGAAGTAAGAAATGAATGATTTCAACCACCTCAAGCCCCAACAGTTTGTGTAATAGTAGCATTTTATGACTTGGTCACAACATTATCCACTCTAACTCCGATGTATCAACCCTCAATTCATCAATTCATCAATTGAATCATTGGTGTTTAACCCTTTTCATTAATTAATATTTGTTGGATTGTAATTTCGGACTTTTAGGTTAATTTTTGTTTGTTACTATAATTCCTAAGTCTATGAAACCTCGAAAGGTTCAATAAGTATATTCGGTAAGGTAATAGAAGTGTGGGGGGGTAGGGAAAGGTTTAGTAGTATGCTGTCCGAGGATCCCATTTGTCGTTTTGAATAAAATCGATTAGGGTTTTAGAACCGGTTTGAAGCAAAGGATGTCCGCTTACTACCGACAAAAATTTCTCCAAACCTTGACGTCTGGCTTCGATGTTAACATCATTAAAACGGTTGGAACTAAGGAGAATTTTACCTGGAAGTGGTGGAATGATTACTCTGGTGGTTTCATGCTCAAGAATCCGGCGTAAAGTCACAAAGTCGGAGTATCTACGGCGGACTCGGCTGTTTCTTTTCTTGAATGATGGTATATTGGTCTGTTTAGTTAGTATGGCTCTCTAGCGTAATCAATTGGTAATCAGTCTTACTTACACGACACACGATTTCATAGTCAGTATAGAGCCCACTTCCATACCCATGAGTTTGGGGGTTTCGCACCTCTATTTCCAAGAAGTTCTCGGGTTCTCCATAGATCTCTTGGAAGGTCTGTGGTTTGTTACGGGGCGAAGTATTGATAACATCGCTGATGGGTTGGAAGGGCTTGGACATGGTTGGTTGTAGATGGTTAGTGGGTCACTCCTTGCGGATAGGTTTGGATAAATTCACCGTCACGTGATGTAACAAATCCACTCCATGAGTTGCAAATTAATAGTGAGTCTCAACAGAGTTCGTTAAATCCGAAGAAAAGTGAGTTTTTTCAAATTTTTCAAATTTCTACAGATTCCAAGTCCACTCCTCATCTTAGGGGCTTCGATCGGTTATAATATTTTTTACATCGAGATCTTAAAATACGGTCCAATGAGCTTAAAGCGGACATTACTGTATCGAGTAAGACAACCAACCAGGGAGTATAACTCCGAAGGGTAGAAAATGCTTAGGTAAGAGGGTCTAATTTGTCCATTTCACTACTAATCAAGTAGAGAAAAATGGGAGGAGAGTTATGGTAGTTAAATACCAATATATAAGTAAAACTAAGGTGTGAATATGTCCATTCAGTAGTAACATACCACGAATAATTCCAAATTATACTGGATACTTGAACCACTCATAGTTAGTATACTAGCCAGGTGTGTACGGTTTACATGTCCCCATCTTTTGTGTTGTAGTTACGTAATTCATTTATTATTCATAATATATATGCTTTTAATGCTATGTCTTTAAAGGTAATGAAACTGACCAGAGAATCATGATTTTTTTTTTGTCAAACCACTATCTAACCGTCTAAACATTTTCATCTCATACCTTGAATAAATCAATTATATCAAAGTATGGTTAATCTTGGGAACATGGTGCATTTTGTTAGAAACTTTAGCCCAAACATGGGGCCATCCGAGAAGAACAGTGAGTCCAGTACCCCAAACAGCCAACACTGGAATTCTTCTGGAAAATAATTGAGCATAAGTAGTACGTGGAAGTGGCATTGTGATTGTAATTGATTGAATATGTAATTAAAGAAACTTAATTGTTTGATGTAGAAATTAAAACTTATACCAGTGCTACTTGAAGTACATTATATACTTTACCTTGGGGACGTTTCCGGTATGGTTGCAAAAGTTTTTTTAGTTGCGAAAGTCACACCACTGAACCACTGAAAAAACATCTGATCGAAATGAAGTAACAGTGGCGCCACCAGTGCGAATCTAGTAAGAATGGCTAAAAATGTCAAGTTACAGGTGCAAATCGTGGTGTGATATAGGAAATAACCGGAAATTGAATTGTATGTTAGGAAGGGCAAATTGGTTTGCTACGGAAGTCTAAGAATAACTGTTTAGGGGTTGGAATTATTATTGGTTTGTGTTTTCAGGTGGTGTTAGGCCATGTATCTTGAAATCAGGTGTCTTGTGTGGCCTTTTGTCTTAGTTTGTTGAACCTAAACAACCCCTCACCAACTCCCAACATCAGCCACACAACACACGACCTATATTCCATAGATAACGTACCGTTATTAGTTGGATGTTTCCTGGAACACCTCATACCCCCTAGATAGAAACTAGCGAATTATTTAGTTTGTGCTTTCTGGCTTACTTTACCATACTAGAAAGATTGGTCTTATTGGTCTAATTGTTACTGTAGGTGGTTGATCTTTTTCTTTTCTATCGTTTTCGTCGTAATATTCAACCTATATACCTAATAAATACATAAAAAAAAATCTTAAGCTTGTTTTTCCTTGTCCAAGAACTCTTGTTGGAGATCGAAAGTGTTACCGTTAATATCACCGTCTCTAATGACAGCAATACGCATACTAGCTAACAAGTTGTGAGCAGCATTGGAATGAGCATACACAGCACCATTGAAAGCCTTGGTAGCATCCTTACCTAAAGAAGCTCTAACAAGAGCTTGACCACCAGGATGTTGTTTGATGAAATCTTTAACTCTGTGCACAATACCAGAAATGATAATAAGACCTTCTGATTTGGCACGTTCATTGAAAGTGGTTCTATCCCAGACTGGTAAGTCATCAACAGTAGTACCCCAGTTTAATTTGTTTCTCATTCTATCAATCTTCTTTTGTTGTTGTTGAACTAAACCTTGTTCGATGGCGTTTTGACTAAAGGTTTGTAAGTTCCATGCAAGACCAAGCTTGTATAAAGTCCAGATAAGAATCTTGGTTGGATCGTATTGGTACCACTTCAAAGCATTTCTGTAATCAGATGGAAATTCATGGTGGAAGTTGTGGTAACCTTCACCGAAAGTAACAAATGCAGTTAAAAAGTGATCTCTTGGAGTTCTACGGTCATCGAATGGTTGGATACCGATCCAGTGAGCAAGGGAGTTGACACAGAAGGTAGCTTGTTGAATAACAAAAGTCTTCAAGATACCACCATAGATTAATCCACCCCACCAGTCACCCCAACAGACACCAGCAACAATAGCTGGAGTAACAAAGGCAGATAACAACATCAAGATCAAGTAATGACGATGTTGGAAAGAAACAACCCAGTCACCACTTAAATCAGAAATATCAGCTCTAGCACGGTTCTTTGGGTTAGCCTTAGTTAACATCCAACCCATGTGAGAGTACCAGAAACCTTGACGAGCATCATATGGATCACGAGAGGTATCGGTGTAACGATGATGAACTCTGTGAGAGTGAGACCACCATTTGATGGAACCTTCAATGGCACCAGCACCGAAGAATGCAAAAAATAATCTAACTGGTAAACAAGCAGCATAAGCCTTGTGAGAGAATAAACGATGGTAACCAGCAGTAATGGACAAACCAGAAAACACATACAAGATAAAACCAAGAAGAGCAGTTTGCCATTTCAATGGATGAACAATAGCGCTATAGATACCAAAAGCTGGGAATCCAACCACTAAAATCATGTTTAACCAATTGATATGTTGATGGAAATTGCTTAAAGTCCATGGCTTTTCAGAAATGTGCTTGTTCTTGGTGAAATGTTCTTTTTCACGGGCATCCTTTTCAGCAATAGATTCCAAAGAATCTTGAGTGATTTCTTCAGCAGTAACCTTAACCAAATCTTTGGTACCCATTAATCTACCACCTAAACCGGCAGCCACAATCCGTGGAGTCTTTTTGTTGGTACCAGCTGCAAGAGCATTTAATTTAGTGACATCAGCCACTTCCAAACTCTCCATATTTGAATAAAGTTTGACAATTAGTATGACAACAAATATCTAACTACAAGTTCGTTATTGGAAATCCGTTTAAATATATATAGGGTACATAATAGATCAATATTTTAATCTATACCAGACTCACTTTTCTTTTTCCGAGCCCAACATTTTATGTGCATTTTACGTGCGGCTACTTGCGCCAGGATTTTTTATTGGAGGTTTAATGAAAGGGAAAAAAAAATTCCTTCCTTGGGAACTGCACACTGCCTAAGCACCAACTTTTTTGTCATTAGTGGCACCCAAAAATCACTACGTAGGGTAGACAATATTAGGAGGCTTTTTGAAGGGCGGTTGCTACGTAGATGTAATGAAAAAGTTACTCAAACATTTTATTCCTCGGTTAGGTGGATGTGGTGGTGTCTGATGTCAATGGGTGATAGTGTAATTCGGTAGATACCAAAAATAAAAAAAAATTCCTTTAACGGAGTAAATGTCCGCCTGAAATGCACCTGAACAAGCCAAGTCCCACTGATCCGAGGTTCAATTGGAAATGAAAAAACTATGGGTATGTCTCCTTATGGCACAATATAGAGTTAAGCGATTGCTACCATAAATTCCTATTGGGTTTACTTGCTTTCCACATCGGTACGGCTGTGTATATAGAAGGGTATTATCCACGTGTAAGAAAGGTGTGGTGTGCCAAACATCCTGATAGCTTAATAGCACTGTCCATAAACTTTTTTTTTTTTTTTTTTTGGCACCTCCAAAAAGCAAATCCCACACAGCTGAAAGCCGTTATCTGCATATGCACTCCATCATATTTTTTTTGTTTTTTGAGATGCCCAAACCCCTTACAAATTTCTGTTATCTACACTTTCCTAACCAAATTTAATTAGGGAAATATCTAATGGAGATGAGATTTATTGTTATGTAACATGAAATTTGATCGGTAAGATCTTCTTTGGGTAGTGAATTTCATCTTTAGCCACTATCGTATTATTTTGGTATAGTATCCCCATGAATTACGGGACGTCCTAGTCACATGATACTCATCTCACGAAAACCCAATGGCAACTGAATTAAAATAATCACTTTAGGGGCCTTCAACACATTTGTCTTTTTTTTCTGGAACATACCAAACAGCTACTATGGTTTTTATTCCAACGGATTGATTTTTTGGGTGTAGAAAGGTAAAAAAGCTCAATCCCCCAAGCCACTATTATATCTCCGAACTCTACATCTGTTAAGCCTTGTAGATCAAAAGGAAAAGCTGGAACAATTCAATAAAGGGACCCTTTTAGCTTGGGTATAAGGTCCAAACAAAATGCCACTCTTTATGATAAAAAAACACCCCCATATTTCAATAATAATAATATTATTATCATCATCAATAATAATAAATTTCTGACTCTATTGATCTTCAACTATGCCCCGTAATGCATATAACTTATCATAACATCTAAAGGTGGACACACCTGGTATGGCATATAGTGTGGCCCTACAACTGGCTATTTCTATCCAAACCAACCTGGTACCTGTATACACATTTCTTGGTAAACCACTACGTATCAATCTCAGCTGACACCGATCTAAATTTCACACTACAACCCAATAAACCATAATAGATAATTTGATTAGAGCACATTTTTCATGACTATGTGGGCCAATGTTATCAATGGCCCCTTTCTTTTTTAGCATTCTAATTTTTTCTTCTTATATTTCTTCTACTAATGTGAGTTGTTTTCTTATCATCTCATATGATCAAAATTGAGCCCACCTTCTAATGAATTCTATTGCTTTCCAAAGATACTGTTCCTGGAGATATAATTGAGATCCTGTGTTGGTTGTGCGCACTGATTCTAGTTACTGCTTAAACCCGGGGTCCCGCCAAACCCCCCAAAGACCGGGATGGTCTTTAATTCACAAACTATACATAATAGTCTCCAAACAAACGCTCTCAAAACCAGCAATCAACTCTCAATTCCGTCGACTCAATCACCATATACCGTCTTACTGATCGTCCCCCACACCCCACACCCTCCACCTCACCAGTGTCCCTAGTATTGGTTTCTTAACAAACACTTTTTTCTCCAAGTTAATCAGTCACGTGCGCCCTCATACCCTCTTTCTCTCCCTGATAACCCTGGGTCATTCTTTTTCTAGTGGCAATATTAATCATACCATACAGTCAATCAACGTTTGCTTGAGTCATCTGGTTATTTAGTACTTAGCTTAATTTTTCATTCTCAATTGAGTACCTTACACCTTGAACCGTAATCAATTGATCATATTTCGTTTTCAATTGATTGACTAATTTGTGATTGGATTATCGTTATTGGACAATTGCACTTACACATCAGCTGTTCAGTCTTTCTCTTTTTTTTTTTGATTTTATCATATAAACCCCAATTGGCACTACTTGATATATCATTAGCTATCATCATCACAATTGACTATGTCTAACCCACCATTCAGACAACCACCATCTTCTCCATTGTCGAAGGCATCTCCTTCTAACCCTTCCAATCTTCATCCCCACCATTCTCATCATCCCTCATTTTCATCAGCTACCCCAAGTCAACATCCATCAAGAAAGCCATCAATAGTAGAATTACTTTCTTCACCTCCTCCATTACCAGTGCAATCACCTGATCATGATGATATCCATAGTTTTAGTTTATCTAGACATGCTTCCAATAGTTCCAGATCTTCTTCTTTGATGAATTCTTCAACTCATCAACATTCAACTTCTGGTTTGGATTGGCCGGATGTTCCTCTTAAGGATTTGACTGAATCAAATAAATTGGTTACCATAGATGCGTCTAATTCTGTCCAAAAAGCTTTTGAAACTTTAGTTTCCAATAATCTCACAAGTATTCCAGTTTTACTTTCCTCTGGTGGAAAAGATTGTTTAACTTTTGATTACTCTGATTTAAACACATATTTGTTATTAATCATGAACAGAATCTCCATTGATAATTTGGCAGTGAATGATATTGATCTTCCTTTAAGTGTTAATTCTACCTCCAATAATAACAGTGAAGATGAAATAGCCAGAAAGAGGGAGTTAGTAGCACAAACTATAAGTAAAGCCAAAAGAGGTGAAGAAGTTCCTGTTGAATTTATAATTAAGCTTCATCCAAAAAATCCATTTATTAAATTTAATGAAAATGATACATTATTCCCTGTGATGGAAACTTTAGGTAATGGTGTTCACCGTATTGCCATTATTGATTCAGACAATAAAATCTCCGGTATTCTTTCTCAACGTCGTTTGATCAAATACATATGGGAAAATGCCCGTAGATTTCCATCGCTTGAATTTTATATCAACTCCACCTTACAGGATCTTGAAATCGGATCCAATAATCCATTATTCATTTATGAAGATCAATTATTGATAGATGCTCTTAAAAAAATGTTTAATGAACGTGTCAGTTCACTTGCAGTGATTGATCGTACCAGATCCCTTATTGGAAACATATCGATTACTGATGTTAAACATGTTTCAACTTCTAAAAATTCTCATTTATTATTTAAACCAGTATTGAGTTTCATAAGTTATAATCTCAGTCAAAAAGGAATTGAAGAAGGACAAGATCAATTCCCAATTTTCCATGTTAATAACCAAAGTTCTCTTGGTAGAGTTATTGCCAAACTTGTTGCTACCCAAAGTCATCGTCTTTGGGTTGTAGAATCCAACACTAGGAATCATTCAAACTCTATCAGTTCTACAAATACCGCATCTTCAGCATCATCTATAAATAATGGTGTTTCTGGTAATACTCCAGCTACTGTTGAAGCAGCATTAGGAGCTAATATTCCAGGTGGAGGTTATACTCCAACTCAAGATAGTGGACTTCCAGGAAAATTAATTGGAGTCGTTACATTAACTGATATTTTAGGATTATTTGCATCTTCAAAGGGTAAAAAAACCGATCCTCAATTCGCTAGGAATCAAAGAAGAAGATCTTCCTCTTCTGCTACCAGATCGAGTGTTGAAGCAGCTTTAGGAAATATTCATTCATCTCCTGGTGCCAATACCAATACTTCCTCCACTACCAATTCTAATTTGGTAAATAATTCAGGACCTACCAATGAAGATATGTTCAGAAAATCTTATGTGGGATCTCTGAAAAATGACAATGTATTTTCCAAGTGATATTTATATTTCATCCCACATATCATATACCTATACATAGTAATTTTTTTTTAAAAAATTCTAAAAAAAAATTTACATCTTTTTTTTTTTGACGTCATAAATCTGTAATTACTTAGTTTAATCATTGATAGTCCTTAAAGTATGTACCTTTGACTGGGAAAAAAAATATACCGCATTAACAACCTTACCCCATTGGGTACTGTATCACGTGACTGGTTCTGACACCAGTGAAAAAAAAACCTCATTAGTTACACGTGTTTGATTGCTACCATAACATTCAAGTTGGAAATTGTATGAAAAATCTGCCTCGAAATTGAATTGTCTTATTCAATTGAAAAGTATTCTGTTTATTACCCGCCAAAGAATAAATTGCTTGGATCGTAAATAATTTTTCTTCCCTTTTGCCACCCTCCCCTCAAACTATAACCTCCCCCATAAAAGAAACTATAGAAGGGTGCCGCGTATACTGTGGCACTGCGTATTCCTTAGCATGACTCATCGCATTTTATCATCAATTTTTTCACCCCCCTTTTAGACAGTGAATTATAAAAGGGCACATTCCGAAATTTTTGATTTAAAATTTTTCTTCTTTTGTATATTCTATTTAATCAATCAAAATGGGTAAGGAAAAAAATCACGTTAACGTCGTTGTTATTGGTCACGTCGATTCTGGTAAGTCTACTACCACCGGTCACTTAATTTACAAGTGTGGTGGTATTGACAAGAGAACTATCGAAAAGTTCGAAAAGGAAGCCGCTGAATTAGGTAAGGGTTCTTTCAAGTACGCTTG